>CAJVQA010001562.1:0-25065 GCA_910591915.1 Cetraspora pellucida
GTGAGCTGAATCCAATGGTGGTTGTTTCATCCAAATTGGTTTGGTACATCAAAAGTTATGATCAAAAATGTGTAAAACTCTTAATGTTAACATTAGCTTGTCTAATATTACTAAAGCAAGAAAGCTTAAGATAAATATAAGAACAGAAGACAAGTTATAAACAATGTTTGAATATAGAACTAAAATAAAAGATCTTATAAATACATAGTTATAGAAAAGAAATGATACTAGAATAAATAAAGTAGACTTAATATATCTAAGTCAGATGCTAGATACAAAAAAAGAAAAGTTAATTACATAGTAGCAGCTAAAAAGATACTATAATCTATCAAGTAAAAGAAAAAAAGCATAATAGTTCAAAGTAATAAAACTAGAAGTGTTTAGTAGATTAGAAAACAGAAAAGTTAAAAGTCAATTTAAAACAAATAACCAAAATACTCAAGCAATGCAAATGAGATGAGAGTATATCTCAAAAGATAAAAGAAAAAAAAGAATAGATAGCATATAATGCACAGAATCATCAATACTTAGAAAAAAAAGTCTAAAAAAAAAGAAAAAAATATTAGTAGAACATTGGCAAATGCAAAGTAAAGAAAGTAAATTAGTTATCAAAATTAACAAATGTAAGGATTGTATAAGAAAAAAAGAATATTGAAAAGATAGCTGCCAGTAGCAGATAAGAATAAATAACAGAACAATATGATTTCAAATATATTGATAAAAAAAGATAGCAACAAGATCAAGATAGCAATAGATCAAATAACAAAAATAATAAAAATAAACAAACCAATAATTTGAAAACAGAAATTTGAAGGACTAAGATTAATAGAAAAGCTAGAAGTAAAGATAATTAAATAACAAAAATTAAAAAATAATAGAAGTTTTAAGAAAAAATATAACAAGAAACAAGAACAAATATATAATATATATAAATAGAGCAGCAAATATAAAGACTAAAGAAAATACAAGAAGTAAAAATAGTATGAGTATAGATTGGGTGCAAATAGACAAAACACAAAAATGGCTAGAAGAAAAGTTAGCATTAGGTCTAAAAGGATAGCAAACATCAACAATAGCTAAGTTAATAGTAATATAAATAGCAATTTTAATAATATTAAGAAAAAAGCAAATTGAAATATATACAGATAACAATATCACAATAAGAAACATTAATAAAGATTTAGAACAAATAAACAAAAATAAAATTTTTTTTAAAAAAAAAATGCAATATAGGTAATGAAAATTAAAAAGCTTATTATAACAAAGAACATTCAGATAGAGTTTATTAAAGTTAAAAGCTATAGTAAAGATAGATAAAATAATAAAGTTGATAGTTTAGCAAAAAAAGATGCAACAAGTAAAGAAACAATACAGGTTGAAGAAGTCAGTTGCAAAGAGATAAAGTACTGTTTAGAATAGAAAAACAAATGTATTAATATACTAAAAAGACTGCTTTGCAAATTAATAACAAATACAAGATTAGAAGCAGAATAAAAAAAAATAAAAGCAATTAGAAGATTAGAACCAGAAACAAAAGTTACAATTTATAATTAAATATACTTTTGAAAAAGACTAAAAATATCTAAAGAAGTACATTGCACAACAAAAAGAAGTAGTGCCAGAAGAAGTATATTTATAAAGTGCATAATAAATAAACTTCTAATCTTAGAAAAACTTAACAAAAGAAAACCAGATGTATATACAACAACAGAGTGCCAAGTATTCCAAGATAAAACAAAAGAAACATAGACATATTTGGCAGCATATAAGTAACAAAAGAATCTTTAAAAAAGAATTCAAAAAGCAACTATTACAATAGTCTAAAAAAGGTTAAAAGAAGAAAAAAAAGTTCAGGTTTTCTTATATATATTATACATAGTGCTCTTTAAAAAAACAGAAGCAGAAGAAATAAAAATAAAAAAGGCACTAATTAAAAGTCTTATTTTAAAGAAAACATAAGACAGATTAAAGCAGCTTCTAAGTACAAAATCAAGGCAGCAGTTTATAAACATAATAGCAAAACAGTCTGAAACATATTTTACAAACAAGTATAAAGAATTTAATATAAAAAAATTAATGAATAAAGGAATAATGAGTAGATAAAAAAAAGAAAAAAGTACCAAGTAAAAAAAAAAACTAAATCAGCAAATAATAGAAAAAAAAGTAAAAGTAAAAGAAAAAAGAAAACAAATTAAAAAAAGTATAGAAGACAATTTTAAAGCTTGTTATAGAAAGAAAAAGATTCTTTTATTATAAACTTTAAGTAGTCAGATAAGTGGCTTACTTCTGCTTAAAGTAATGCAACAGATTGCATTTAGATTTCATTAGAATGGCTAGGTGTTGCTAGTTAAGAATATTTATATAATTGCAAAAATAAATTTAAAATTTTAATAAAGTATTAGCATGACTGCTTAAGAGAAAAAAAAGTTCAAGTAAGCTTATGAAATCTAATTTTTGTATTTCTTTGAAGTGGTGTATCATAAAAAATTTATATTTAATTTAAGATTGCTATTAATATTTATATTTAAATAATTTTGTCCTAATTTTGTAATTATAATTTGAATCATTAGATATGTATCTAAAAAATTATACAATTTAGTTTAAAATATTTTGCTTAATTTTGTAAGTTCAAAAAAAATGTCTTAAAGAAAATAAAAAAAGCTAATATTTGCTAATTGTAAAGATCAAAATATAAATTAAATTTTTTTTTTTTGTTTTTACTAAGATTGTAGTTATCAGCAGCTATTGCCTTTATTGTATTTTAATTATAATTACATAACTTGTATAAAGTAAGTCTACAACTAGCCACATGTACAACTTTTGGTTGTCTATTTTAAGTAGTCCACCTGTATAGCAGGTTTTACACTAACTGTTATACTTGCAATTTACTAGCTATTTAAATACTCTGATTTCTATACTTATACTGACAAATAGCACACAAGTTCTTATACATTAAAGTGCTATCTAACCTAACTTTGATCTTTCTGTTTGTATGTCTGTTAAGCTGTTATATATTTAAAAATATGTTATCTGACTGTAGGGCTTTAGAGAGCTTTTTTGTTAACTAACTACCTATATTTAGTCTTTTGTTAACAGGGCTTGCCTTTGCAGAGTTTACCCAGACCCCAGTATTAACTTTATAGCATATCTCTAGTACTTATAGTATACTTTTGCTTCTGACTTTAGACTTCTAATCCAAATAGTCCAAAAGAAAATAATCTGTCACTAGTATCTCAAAGTCTGTTCTTAAGGTTTTTTTTCTTTGATTCAAGACTTTCAGTAGCCTAATTAATAGTACCTCTTACCTAAGGTTCTTGTTTGTATGATTTCTTTTATATTAGTATCTATTTTCTAGGTCTAGCCTTTATAGTGTACTGTCAAAAATCTGTGCTATCTCTTTACTTGAGTTTTTCCAAATGGGCTTTAGCTTCTTAGTTTACAGATTTATACAGTTATGAAAACTTATCACCACTCAATGCCAGTTTGCATTTCTCTGTATAACTCCAATATTGCACAAATGCTCTATGACCTGTTAGTCATACTAATGTAACTATATTACAGGTATTTTATCCCAACTGATTAACAAAATATTGTTGCTATAATACTATTTATATATTATATAGATGATTATCCAAATTTTTACTATTGGTGGATTTTGAACTTACTACCTACTACTTGGAGGATTGACAACTTATCTATTTTACTAAGTCACTATACCTCTTAAATTAAAAATTAAAGATTAAGTTTTTTAATTTTTTAATTCTGTCATAGTATAAAAAAAAATATTAAATAAAGGTTCTATTAATAAACAAAAATTATTAACTGGTTTATAAAAAGAAAGCTATTATATATCAAAAATTTTTTAAAATTTTAAAATAGACATATTAAGAGCTTCTTAATATTTAATTAAAATTTGAATTTATTTATTAGAATGATTAAAAAAAACATACTTTTTTTAATAATAATTTAATATACTTACAAAACTCTATTTGTTTTTCAGTAGCTTTACAAGCCAATAACAATTAATATATAATATAGTGTATAGTAAATATATATAAATTTATTTGAAATATTTATATAGCAACTTTAGTAAGACTTTCTTATATAACACTTGCATTATTAAATATAAATGCAAAAATTTTATGTTATATTTCTGTTTAATTAAATTAAATAATTAGAATATTATAATTAAAATAAATATTTATTTAAAAACTTATTTTTATAAATAAATAGTTTAGCTATTATATTGTAAATTAATTTAGCATTATTATTTTCAATTTGTATTAATTTTAAAAATTGTATTTTAATAATGCCTTTAATAAGATATCTAATATAAATAATAATATAAGATTCTAAAACAATGTTAGTATTTTTATCAACTATAATTCTTATAACTATAGCAAGATCTAATTTATTCCAAATAGTTTGTTTAACTAAAGCAGATATAAAAGAAAGTAATTCATATAAAAAAATTGTTTTTATATATAATTAAGTAATTTTTAAAAATTAAATATAGTTTTAATAACATAACCAAAATAGATTAATAGTTAAATTTTTATTTATTTATTTTTTTAAATATTAAGATAAGTACTTGCAATTCAAGATTTTAATAATAGTATATTTGGCTAATAGTTATATTACAACTACAAGAGGCAACTATAGAAAGAGTATACAACTAGCCACTCATACAACTTTAGTTATTGTTTAATTTAAATAATCTATCTGAAGGTTTTAGACTAGCTATCATATCTGAAATCTGCTTGTAAATTCTTTATTTAAACACTCTAGTTCTTGTATTCACCTACCTATTTTTGTCTACCAATAACCTCAGCTAATGCTGATAAAAATATGCCATGGCTACTAAGTTTTTAAAGCAGTTCATTCATATAGAGAACCTTTGATCTTGTACTAAACCTTTCAAAATCTTCTGTATCTTATTCTTATAGCTGACTCAGTATTACTATGGCTGAGACTAATACTTGCAATCAAAGTATATTATTAAACTGTTATGCTTTTGTAAAGTTTATTTCAACTCCAGTACTAACTTTACAATATATCTCTACTACTTTGATATTCAATTTAAGTTTTACCAAGCTTCTAAACCAGATAGTCTAAAGAGGCAGATCATAATTATACATTTTTAGTTTATATGTTTTTTGGCATATAATCTTTTTTTTCAAAATAGGTTTTAGCAACCTGGTTGGTTCCATTTGGCCCCTTTCCAAAAGCTGACTTTGTGTTTGACTTTATAAGTTTTAGCTTTATTTTATAGATTTAGTCTTTACAATAACATTATTAAAAGATTGGCTACTTCTTTACTTGGATCTTTTAAGTAAGCTTTTGTCTTCCTACCTGGTTTCTGTAATTTACACAGTCTAAAGAGTTATTATAGGTTCATATTACCTAGTATCAGTTTGTGCTCTTTTGTATAATGTTGTATAAATGCCTAAACCTTCTAGTCATGCTAGTATGATATAGGTTATAGGTATCTAATTCTAACTAATTACAGAAGACAGTTAACTGTAACAAAAAAGAATTACAAATTTTTGTTATTACTGAAATTTGAACTTTAGATCTACTACTTGAAAGTTGACAACCTGTCTACTTTACTAGATTGCCATATTCTAGTTTATTTATTTATTTATTTATTTATTTATTTATATAATATCAAGTAGGAAAAATAGTAATATATAGATATATCAATTGGATATAAATGTATAAATAAAGTATTTCTAAACTATACTATTGTTGCTATATATATAATGACATCTAGCATGATATTAATCTTTAATTTTCTGTATTAGTTAAATCTACTATTGTAATTATTAACTACAGAAGAAGATAAAAGGAACCTTTAAGATTATTTTAATTAGTAAAAGCAGATATATATAGTAAAAAGTTTTAAGAATAAATTGGTCTATATTAGTATTAAATATGAATATATTGTTATTTGAGTTAGAAGGTTGTATAATAGGTAATCAGGCATTGTTTTTTCTTTTAGTAAGAGTAGTAATTTCTCATGCTGATTCTCATTCATGTTGTTTGGTATTACAAGTTTACCAAATAGTAAGATTGAACCAGTTGAGTAAAGAGTTAGATAAAAAGATAAGAAAGTTGTTAGTTAGTTTTTTTAGAATTTGTTAAAGTTGTTTATATTGGACAAGTATTATTGTGCCTTAAATAAGTAAAAGTATTTTGTTATATAGTAAAGTTTGAAGAAAGATTTTGTAAATTAAGAATTTGACTTATAGTATGTGGTAAAACTTCTGAGAAGTTTAAAGAGCTTAAGATATTTGTAGTTTCATTAATAAGAATGTTTTGTGAATTGTAAGTATAAAATGAACATTGAAGTAAATATTTAGTATTTTCATATTGATTACAATAGAAACAATTTGGAGTTAAGTAGAGTAGAAGATAGCAAATATTTAAATTTGACATTGTTGGCAGGTTATTAAGAAGAATTTTATTTCTAATTGAATAAAGTTTTAAATTAGAATTTTGTGAGTTAATAATTTTAGTAAATAGTAGAATGTTTATAGTAAGAAGATTTTATAATGGTTTAAGTTGAAGAAGTTTGTTAAATGCTTGAATAGAAAAGAGGTTTTTGCAGAATTTATGAAGTTTGAATGTAATTAGTATTTTTTTTCAAGTAAAGAAAATAGGTAAATAAAAATAGTTAAGGTTATATTTTAGTTCTGTTTTTTTTGCACTTTGTTTAGCTAAAGCATTAGCAATATTATATAAAATGTTATTTGAATATGATTTAACTTTGTGCATAATATAATTTATATTTTTGAGTTTGGTTAGATAGTTCAGAATATGAATAATATCATAGTTGTTTTGTTTGGTTTGAGAATTGTAGTTATAAGGTATTGCATTAGTAAGAGTTTGTATAATAGATAAGCTGTCTAAGTAAATTTGAATTGAATAGTTGAGAGGTAAGATAAGAAATAAGAGAATGAGTGCTGCTAGTTCTGCTTGTGTTGAGTTTGGTGCAAAGTTTATAGAGGCATTAAATTTAATTTGTGTATTATTTTTCAGAATCCAGGCTATACCAGTAGAAGTGTTGTGTATTTGTAAATTAAGTATGAAAGCATTTGTGTAAAAATATATATTGGTTGGTTTGAGAGATAGTAATTTTTTATGAAAGTTTATAAGTTGGTTTTGGTATGTAAGGTCAGATATTATGTTTTGTATTAGGAGAATTTCTGAGAAAGGTAATAAAAGTAATGGTAGAGATTTTGGAGCTAGTTTATATAGATCTGCATGAATGTTTTGAAGTGCTTTGATTTCTTGATTGTTTATGTTAAGTTCAAAGTATTGTTTTTTTTTTTTATGTTTTACATTTAAGATTAATGGTTTGTTTGTAATTTATTTAAAGTATTGTTGGTATAGAAGAGATATGGATTGTGTTAGTTGTTGAGTTTGTAATTTGGTATTTTTGAAACAGTACTTGAGAGTTAAATATATTGGTTATTATACCAATATGCCAATCTAAAGATAAAATGTAGAGTGACCATGTATTTTTTGAGATTACAAATTGGAGTGTAATAAGATTTAATATATTTAAAAAAGGGTTTGTAGGTTGAAGTTGAAGATTAGACCATATGTGCAAAATAGGATGGTCAGATATTTGGTTTGAGAGTATTTTAAACCATTTTGAAATAAAACCTTATGAAGGTTTGAGAGTTTTAAGATATATATTTTTTCAAAAAAGAAGGTTAAGATTATTAGTTGTGAATAATTGTTCTAAGAAAAGAATTTTATTGTTTTTAAGGCTTAGAGTTGTTGAGTTGTTAGGAGTTGCAATAAAATTATAAATGTTATTCAGTTGGTTAGTATGTTTGTAAGTTGTTGATTGATTTAGATAGATGTTGTTAATAGTGATATTATTTTTATATAGATGATAGTGTTAAGATATTATAGTGTAGTTGATAGATTTCCTATAGTTGGTTAAAATTGTATTCTGAGTTAGAAATAGTTTCTATATTTTAAAAAACCAATCCTTGACCTAGTATATAGAGATTTGATTTAGAAGTATATTAGTATTGAAGCATCTTTCTATATTACTGCTACTAACTTGAAGCATAAGTTTGTTGAGTGCTGAAATGTTGAGTAGTTGTAAATTGATAAGTATATTATTGTTTGTATTAGTAGATAGATGTAATATATGTTTAGTGCATTTTGTTAGAAGACTTGATAGTTATTGAAGTTTGTTTTATAGAAGAAAACATATTTGGAGTAGGTATTCAATTAATGATAATAGGATGGTATTAAACAGTTAGGATATTTGTATAAAAAAAAGTTTTTTGTATTGAATAATATAAATAAACTAAGAAGTTTTGCTAAAAATTTTTTAAGTATAGGTTTAGTTAAGCCTTTGCCATCTAAAAAAATTCCTAGATATCTTATTATTTCATCAGGTTTGTAAGATAAAATTGGTTCATTGTTAAAATTTAGAAATGTTATATTTGAAGTATTATTGGATAATATTTTTTTGTTTAGTAAGATGTGAATAAGGTCTGATTTGGATGGATTAACTTAAATATTATTTAGTTGATATAGTTCAGATATGTCATCTAAGATCTCTTGCAGATCATTTTTAGATTCACAATGTCAGACTGTATCATCTATAAAGGCAAGAGGTGGTATTGTTATGTAAGTTGGTTTAGTTAAGAATATTGTTTTTAAGAGGGATTGTGATAATATTTTGAAAAGTTTTGAGCTATATTTTAAGTTAATATAACTAAGAATAGGATTATAATAGATTTTTCAGAGTAATAAAGAGTAGGTTTTTCCTTGTTTTATATTTAAATAGAGTGTAATTGGGTCAGTAGGGCTATAGGCTGTAATTGCTCTGGCTTTCCTATCTTGGTGTAAATATTCAATAAAGTTAAGTCCAAATTAGAGAATGCCAATATGTTTGCAAGCATCTAGTAGATGTTTAATATTAATTTTATCAAAAGCTTTGGACATGTCTTGGAAAAGTATTCATGCTTCTTTGTTGTTAGTTTTGTAATGTTCTATTGTGTTAATTAATATTTATATAGGAATGTGTGTAGAACTGTTTTTGGTTGCTGCAAAATTAAGATCATTTAGTAGGTGATATTGATTAATAATTTGATCGAGACATGTAGTAAAAATTTTTGTAAAGCATTTTTTGATAGGTTCAATAAGGAAAATTGGTCTAACTTAATTTAAAGTAAATCCTATATAGATTTTTTTGGTATTAGAAAAATGTTAGATGTTTTTCATATTATTGGTATTTGTTGTAATAAAAAACATTTGTTAGAAATAGTCAAATAATATTTTGGACTTTGAAGTTTAGATATTTTAAATATTCATAATTTGTTTCTAATAGGCTTGCAGCTTTTTGGTTTAGAAGGTCATATATAACTTTGTTCCATTCCTCTAAAGTGATTTCTAAAAATAGGTTGTTAAAGAAAGGTTCATTTTCTGAATGAGGTTTGTAGAATTCATAAAATTTTGAGTTTTCTTCTATTAGTGTATATGGTAGTTTTTTAAAGTAATCTTGAAAGTGAAATTGTAAGGCTTGTTTTATTTCAGATAGTTGAGTAGTGAGTATATTGTTGGATAATAATGGTCTAAGTTGATATTGTTATTTGGTTTTTCTAAAACATTTTGAAAAATTTTTTGGGTTTTGGTAAAAGTTGATATTTCTTTTTTCCAGTTTGTTTTGAATTTCTTTTAAAGTATTTTCTTGTTTTTCTTTATAGATTTGTATTTTAAGAGTTTTAATTTCTGTAGTAAGTTTAGTAATGTAGTAGAGTCAGAGTTATTAGTAGTTTGTATTGAGTGTAAGGATAGTAATAAAGTGTTTTATAAATATTTTTTAATATATAGGTTGTATGTTTGTGAAAAGTTAGGTTTATTAAAAGATAATTTGAGTGAGATTGCCTGTTTAGTTGTTTGTATAGTGGTGAGAGAGATGATGGTTGTTGTTTATTATAGTATAGGTTTATTTTGATTCTTTTAAATAGAATATGTTTTTGGGCTGCTTTAGTTAGAGCCTTATTAATTTTATTTCAAGTATTATTAAGTTCTGAGCTATTAATAATATTGGTAATAACTGTAAGAAGTTGTTGAAGATTTTGTTCAGTATGACTCTGGTAGTTTTTAATTTGTTCATTTTGTATAAGTTTTCATTGATAGATAGTTCTTGATTGGAGTTGTTGTATATTAATTTTAGGTATATTTATTGTAAATTTGAGTGATACTATTGAGTGATCAGTTGTAGTAAATGGATTTGGTAAAATGTTAGCATAGTCTAAAAGTGTGATATAAATGTTAGTCCATATTTGTCAATTCTATTATGACTGTTATTATGTAGATAGGAAAATGCAGGTGTTGATAAAAAGAAAAGCCTGTAAGTGTTATAAAATTGAAGGAATTTAAATATTCTTAAAAGAGAATGTTCAGGTGTAGTTGAGCTTTTTTGTGATAGTCTATCTAGTTTCGGATTTGAAACTTCATTTAGGTCTCCCATTAGAATTATTTTGTAGTTGGTTTTATTAAGGATAGAAGTAAGGTATTGAAGAATGTCTTTTCAAAGTTGTTTTTTTTCTTGAGTTGGAAAGTAAAATTAAATTAGTTTAATATAAAGGTTTTTAAAAAATATATTAATTTCTAAAAGGAAGTTTTTGTATGTTTGTATTTTTCTAATATGCTTCACTAGTGATTTGTAAATTAATATTCCTACACCACCTTGGTAAGCATTACTTGGTGTCCAAAAGCATTTGTAGTTTATAAGTTTTTGCAAAAGTATTAAGAATTTTGCTTCTTTGCTAGATAAGTGTATTTCAGAAATTTCAAAAATATTATTTTGATTTTCTGAAATAAAATCAATTAGACTCAGTTGTTTGAAGTTATTAAGAAGACTATTAACATTTAGTGAATATATTTTGATTAATTTTGTAATGTTTGGATTTTCAAAAGGTAAAATGTTATTGTTTATATGTGTTATAATAAAGAGAGATTTAGAAGATATTGATGTTGTGAATAGAAGAAAGTTTTGACATTTTAAGAGAGAAGGTATTTTGAATCTTGTTGAAATATAATTTGTTTTAAGTAAAACATTTTGAAAGTTTGTAAGATTTTCAAAAGAAATATTAGTAAAGTTGGGTAGAAGATTAGTTTCTTAAAGAAGATGAATATATGCTTCTTTAAATATATTGTTTTTAGATGTTTTAATAGAAATTTTTATATATTGTTCTGAATAGTATTTTGAATATTTATTTTGAATAAATTTTAAAAATGAGCCTATTGATTATAGTGAAGGTAAAAATTGTAGGTTGTAAAAGAAAAGGAACTTGTTAAAGTATATTAAGAGATTGTATATTTTTGAAAGATCAGAAATTTGAATAAAGATTTTTCCTTTAATAGTTTTGGTAGTTGGTGAGTTGATAGTATCATTTGGATCTTCTGCTAATAATTTATAGTTAACATTAGTAGTTGTAAAATTTGTTGAAGTATTGATAAAAATGTTGGATATTTGTGGTTTTTAAGAAGTAGATATGAAAAATTTTTCTGGAGAAGAATTCTTAGAAAGATGTAATAAGTTGTTATCTGAGAAGTTAGATTTTTCTTCTATAGATATGCTTGCTATATATTCAGTTTTTACAGTTGCAAAGAATACCATAGTCTGCTCTGTACATTGGGTTTGACTATTATTAACTTGATTCTTCATATAAATAAGTTTTCCTGCCTGCCTACTTACATTATTCTCTTTCAAAAATAGTACACTTTTAGTATTAAATATTATTATTTTGGAAGTGCCAGCTATATTAAGATTATCTATAGAAGGATTTATTGAAAAAGTGAACTAAAGGTAGCAGTTGAGAATAGGAAAAGAGTGTTATCATGTATTGAAGAGATTTTAATATCATAATGTTTAATAATAAATTTTTCCACTTCTAAAAGATATTTTTAATTATAATCAAGTTGTATTTGTGTAATAGAGAATTTAGATTGGTTTTGAGTATGAAAATAAAGAATTATGCATGCTAAGATATATGGATAAATATTAGGTAAAATAAATTTTTCTAAAACTTGGTTAAGTTCAAGATCTATAATACTGTCATTTATAGTTGCAGTATTTAAGTAAGCTTTGAGATAAGAGTAAAGATAGAATGTAGTACATTTAGAATTAGTTTCTGTAGTATTGATTTCTGCAAACTTTTGGTCTGCTTTAAGTGCAAGTTTATTTAGTGTATAAAGTGGAATAGTTTTTTTGAAAGTTGCTGTATATTGTTAATCTGGTAAGAAAATTGAGTAGTCAGAGATAAAGAATGTTGTTTTAGAAGTTATATTTTTTTTTAAGGGTGCTAAAAAGGTTTCAAAAGATTTGTCAAAGAAGTAAGTAGAAATGTTTTTAAAGTTGTGTTTTGTATCTTTTAGTAAGAGTTTACAGTCTTTGTTTTTACATGTATAAACATGAAAGAGTGCTGCTTTGGTAGTTAGAAAAGAGTAGTTTTGAAAAAAAATTGGTTCTGTAATTTGGAAGTCTAAAGGTAAGAATTTTTTGCATTCCTCAGCAAGAATAGTTGCAATTTGATATTTAATGTAGTTTTTAACTTTGTCTTCATTAATGTTAATAAATTGTTTTTGGTAAGCTTTAAAAAAGTTTGTATACCATGTATTAAAAGTATAATTATATAGTTTAAATAATGGTATTTAAAAAGTATTAGCAAATTTAGATTTAGGAATGTTAAGAGTATCAGTGATTGTAAATCAGTTATTATTATAGATACTGAATAAGGGTTTTGCAGCATCATATTCAAAATTATATTTCACTGAGAGTCTAAAAGAATAAACCTCTAACTTTTCAATGAATTTTTGATAATAGATTGTTTGGTATTTGTTATAAAGAAATAAATATAGTTGAGCAAAGTTGATTGCTACTTTACATTAATCAGAAATTGAATAAGGTGAAATTGAGTAATAAGAATGAAAGATATGTAGATAATCAAGTTTTATAAAAAGTAGTTTAATAAATTTGGTAAATAGATTTTTAAGTGTTAAAATATAGACATATTAAGGGATATTAAGTTGAGGAGAGATTGATAGATTAGATTGATGAAGAAAGTCAGTAAGAAATTCTGGTCTTTCTGCTGCTATAGATTTAAGTAGATAATTAAAACTTTGTTTTTAAGGAGGTTTTTAATTTGAAGTTGATTGAGTATTATTTGAAATAGATGAGATTGGTTGATCTAAAGTAAATTTGCAGAGATGGATTTTAGAGAAATTAAAAAGTTGTTGAGCAAGTATTGTATTAAGTTTTGTATTTTGTTTTATGTTTTCAGTAATAGGGTAATTAAGAAACCAGTTTAAGTCTTTAGAAGTATCTCTGGTTTGGTTTGGTATATTTTTTGGTTGCTGTTGTTTTTGTTTGGATTTAGGTTATTGTTTAATTTTTTTGCCTCTAAGAGCAAATTTTTGAAGAAGTTTAATTTTTTCTTCTTTGGTAAGTTTAAAAAAATAATAAAACTAAAAAATAGAATGTTGTTCTTTAGTAAGTTCTTGGTTTAAGGAGAAAGTTTAAGTTTAGTGTATTGGAGACTATTAACACAGTCTCGATGATATAAAAACCCTTTAAAGATTATAATTTAAGAATAATTAGATGCATAATGTAAGTTTTGAATAAGAATACAAGAAATATCTTTCTTTTTGTATAAGATGCATGAGTGGTAGTATTGAGAGTATAGAATGATTGCTATAGGTAATGGATCTGTATAAAAAGAGGATAGTAAAATTTAAGAAGTTGATTGAAGGCTTTATTGTTGTTTAATAATAGGTAATTTAGGTAGTTTGTTAATAATATTGTTAAATTAATTTTTAGAGATGACAGTAGTTGAAGAGATATCCATTGCAGTTGATTTGGAAGTTTGTCGAAGAGATATAGTATAAGTAATTTTGTAATGTTTAGAGATAAAATTTGTATGAAATTTGTTACAAAAACAAGTAGACAAAGTAGGTTGAGTTGGTATTTAAAAGTAATATTGTTGCTTATTGGTTTCACATTTTGTAAATTTGATATTTTTGAGTAAGATGTATAAAGTAAGTGAATCAGATTCTTTGGTGCCAATACCAAAATGATCTGAGTATTTGTTATAATAATAGTCTAAGTCATGAGAGTCAGGTTTATCTGTGGTTAAGATAGGCATTCTGGTATATTATTTTTATAAAAATATTAAAGAGAATGATGATAGTTTCAAAAGAAAGTAATTTTTAGTTTATATAATATTACACTCTCTGTGTTACTTTTTTGTAGCTGGTATAATAGTGGCTGGTATGGCTGGTGGCTGGTGGCTAGTGTAGCTTGTGGTACAGTATGGCTTGTGTAACTTCTGCTAAAAATAGTATAAAGTATACACAAGATTGTGTAATTTTAAAATTAATACAAGTTTGTAATTATTTGTTTTGTATAAGTTAATTAAAGATTTAAAAAGAAATAGTTGTAAAATAATTATCAATTGATTGAACTAATGGTTTGTGATATTTTAAAATGTGTTTAAGGTCTGGATTTGAATGGAGTAAAGAGAAAAGAATCAAATTTTTAAAAAATTTTAAAATTTTTAGAGAATATAGCTATTTGAAGTTTTTTGCTTATAAAATAGTTAATTTTTGACTGTTTTTAATAAAACTTATATCAAATTGAAGCCTGAGATAAGCTGGACAACTTTGTCTTAAGGGACAAGACAAGTTTCCTAAGCCAGATTTGAGTATAAGTGCTTTGAAGTTATTTTAGAATAAAGTTAAATAATTTATTTAATATTTGAGCTAACAATGTAAAATTTTATAAATATATATAAATTTAAGTAGTAAACAGTTTAATATAGTTTTTAAAAATATTTAATTATATTTTATTAAAGAAAATAAGAATTTTCTTTAGCAGAATTTTGATACAAGTGATCATCAGGAAGAGTTAACAATTTGTCATCATATTCTAGTTAAAATTTATTTAACAAAATAATATACTTGATAATATAGTAAATAATTTTTATTAAACTTATAATATGTTTAAATAGTATATTTAAAATTTTATCTTTTTTGTATGAATTAATATGATGTTTAATTTGCTTATGTTTTTTTACTATATAAAGTTTAAAATTTGTAAAACCTAATCATATGTAAATATTTATTAATAATTTATACTAATAAATTTTTATACAGTTAACTTTCTTTATAACAAACTAACAGTTTTTATACTTTATAATAATTTTTTTTAAAAAGTTTATTATAGAATAGTAGTATAAGTTCATTATAAAACATTCTTTATAGAAAAATTGTCTTTAAATAAAATAATTTATATTTATTACTTGTCACAAATATATTTGCTTTATTACAAGTATAATATAAGATACAAAACATTTATTTTTTTTATTTTTTATTTTTATTTTCTCTATAAGCAGTTATGCTAGTACTTTATTGAGTTTTTAAAATTATATTTGTAACTACATACATATCTCTAATATCTAAATCTAGCATTACCCAGCCATCTTAATGGTACCTAAATGCAACCTGTCATATTACTTCAAACAGAAGTAAGCTACTTGTCTAACTACTTAAAGTCTATAATAAAAGAGTCTTTACTCTTCTATAACAAGCTCCAAAATTGTCTTTGTTACTTCTTTCTCAACTTGTTTTTCTTTTTTTCTTATTTTTTTTTTCTTCTATTTTTTCATGATCTGCTTTCTTTCATTTTTCTGATTTCTTCAAACTTTTATATTTTTTCCTTTTACTTCTCTCTATTATTCCAACTTTTTTCTCTCATTTGATAATTTTCTTACAACATATTCTTCATACTTGTTTGTAGAATGTGTCTTAGGCCATTATTGTTACTGTGTTTGCAAACTGCTGTCTTGATCTTGTGTTTAATAGCTTTGCTAGTTTGTCTTATGTTTTTTTTGGAATTAGACCTTTCATTAGTACTTCTCTTATTTTGACTTCTTCTGTTTTCTCAAAAAGTGTTGTATATAAAATGTATAAAAGAATTCGAATCTTTGTTTCTTCTTTTAATTTCTTCTATGCTATTGCAATGGTTATTTTTTGGATTCTCTTCTAGAGATTTTTTTGTCTCTTGCATACTGCCAAGTATGCTTATATCTCTTTTACTTTATTTTGGCATACTTGGCATTCCACTGTTGTATATATATCTGGCCTTCTTCTGTTAAGTTCTTCTAAGGTTGGAAGTTTATCTATTATGTACTTGATAAATGCACTTCTTCTGGCACTGCTTCTTCTTGTTGTGCAATGTATTTCCTTAGTCATCTTAAGCCTTTTCTAAAAATAAGTTCAATCATAAATTGTGATTTCTGTTTCTAGTTCTAAATTTTTAACTGCTCTTATTTCTTTTTACTTTGCTCCTAGTCTTGTGTTTGTACTAACTTGCAAAGCAGTTTTGCTAGTATATCAGTTCATTTGTTTTTTTACTCTAGGCAGTACTTTATCTCTTTATAACTAACTTTTTCAGCCTATACTATTTCTCTACTTATTGTTATCTTTTTTGCTAAACTATTTGCTTTATTATTCTATTTGTCTTTACTATGACTTTTAACTTTAACTAAATCTATCTAAATGTTTTTTATCTTAACAAGGTCTTTAATCTTTATTAACCATATTGTATTCTTTTTCTTAATAATCTTGTTTCTGTCTGTTTGTTTTAGACTTCTACTAATGTTTCTTATTGCAACATTACTATCTGTATATAACTTTATTTGCTTCTTCTTAGGTATTGTTAGAATTGCTACCCAAATTGCTACCAACTCTGCTGTCATCAATGTTTGCTATTCTTTTAGTTTAAATGCTAACTCTTCTTCTGACCATTTTTGTATTTCATTTGTTTGGACCTATCCAATACCTATATTGTTCTTAGATGATAGTTCTTTACTATCTTTCTCATTAGCTGCACTATCAGTATATATTATATATTTATTTTTGTTTTTTATAATGTTTTTTTTTAGAACATTTGTATTTCTTAACTAATATTTTTTTTCAGTTTTTGTTACTTAATAATTTTTACCTTTAGTTCTTCTGCCATTGTAAGATCTTTTAATTTGCTTTCATTTATTTTTAATCTATCTATTTCTGCCTTTTCTATTATTTGATCTATTCTATCTTAATTTGATTGCTACTCTTACTTATTAATTTATCTGGAATTACATAAATATTTTTATTTAATCTTATTCATTGCTAGCAACTGTTTTTTATTTGTTCTTCTTTACTTATACACTCTTTACATCTGTTGATTTTAGTTGCTACTTCATTTTCTTTGCACTTTATTTTCCAGTATTCAATTAGTACTTTTTTCTTTTTCTTTTTGACTACCTTTTTAAGCTGTCTGTGGTCTTGCATACTATATACTATTCACTCTTTTTTTCTTTTATCTTCTGATATATGCTTCTATTTGACTTGTATTGCCTAAGTATTTTGTTCACCCATTCTGAAGTATCTTTGCACTATTCTACTCTCTAGACTGCTAAGCACTTTTGATTTAATTACTTTGAACTATTCTGCTTTTTTTCTTTTATTTGATTGGCCTTAATAGTCTTTTAGTTGCTGCCATGTGATTAGTTTTTTCCTCTTTGTATCGAGTAGTTGGTTCAGATATATTAGACTAGCTTTATTTATTCTAACTGCTCTTTTTTTTCACAAATGTGTATCTACTAGTTCTTGTATTTTAGTATCATAACCAAACATTGTTCATAGTTTGCTTTTTGTTTTAATATTTATTTTTAGTTTTCTTGCTTTGAGTATTGTAAAGCATGTTAAGTTGTTTTTTGAATATGTTTTAATTTCTGTTTGCTCCTTTGTCTTTCATATATTTTCTGTTAAACCTGCTCTTTGATAGTCTTGTATTATTCTTAGCCTCATTAGCTGTCTGAGACTGTTTTGTTTGTTCAGTCTTGCCAAGAGGTCACTCACTTGCTTTATAATTAACTTTTGTCACAATGTTCTATAGCTGCCAAGATCTTTGTATTCTATTATGCAGTTTTTTACTATTCTTTGCAGGCTGCTTTTTTGTTTTGCCTAACTTATTATTAGTTGATGTATTTCATTTAGACTTCTGTTTAACAACTTTGTTAGCTGCAACATATAGCTTAGTTTGGGTATTATTACTATATTGTTTATATATACAATCTGACTCATTGTTATTTTTTTGTACTTTAGATCTCTTATAGTTTGGCTTACTATTCCTTTTGCCTTTCTTTTTACTTGTATTTCTCACATTCTGTTGTTTAACTATATTCCTAATGAATAAACTATTTTATGTCTTAGTTCTTCTATTATCTTGCTTTTCCCATATATTACTGCTCTTTCTTTTTTTCAAACTTTCATGTTCATTATTATTAATTTTAATTTTGATCCATTTATCTTTATATCATTCATTTTAAAAAACTCTTCTACTATTTTTAAGATTTCTAACAATTGCTTTTTACTGCTTATGATTCATATTGTATCATCTGCATATACAATTGCAGCTTGACGATATCTTGTAATATTGTTGCATTGTATATCTTTTTGTAACTGTTGCTTGACTGTATATCTTAAACTTTTTTCTTCTTAGATTTTCTCTAATAATGGCACAAGTCAAATGAATAAATAAAAAGTGAATAATAGATAAATAACTAAAAAAAAATCTGCTATTATTCTACCTTATATCTGCCAAATAATGGCAGTATAATAGCAGTATAATAGCAGAATAACAGTAAAATAACAGAAGATTTGTTAATATAAGTAACATAATAGTAACATAATTGCAAAATAATAGAACTGTTCTATTATTTTGCTATTATATTACTATTATGTTACTTATATTGACAAACCTTTTGTTATTTTACTGTTATTTTGCTATTATGCTACTATTATACTGCCATTATTTGGCAAATATAAAGTAGAATAATGGCATATTTTTTTCTGTTATTTATTTATTATTCATCTTTTATTCATTTATTCAACCTGTGTGGGTTATAGAAGAGACACTATATTAATAATGAAATTACTTCATCTTGGTCTATTTTGTCTCTTGCTGTTAGTTTTTTTGTTAGGCCATAGGCTGTAATTATTCTTAATTGTCTTTTGTGAAAAAGATTCAGTATATATTTAATTGTTTTCTTAAGTATTTTGACTTTTTGCAATGCTAGTTCAAGGCTTTTGAGAGGGACTAAGTTGAATGCCTTTTTCATATCCTGCAGCAGTATTCATATTTCTTTATCTTTTTCTTTCTCTATTATTATTTTTTTTTTGTTTTTTTGTTTTTTTTAATTTAAGCAGCCATGCTAGTACTTTATTAAAATTTTTGATACTATACAGATTATAGAAAATTTTTCTAATACTTAAGTTTAGCATCACCTAGCCACCTTATTGGTATCTAAGTGCAACCTGTTATACTACCTCAAACAGAGATAGACTGCTCATCTAACTGCTGCCCTACAATAGAATACTACCAATCTGATAATGTTTTCTTATAGGGAAGCAAAAAACAAAAAAAAGATTTTATATGTAAAAAAAAACAGAGATATAGGGGTAAATGATAAAGATACAAAACAAGGAATAAAAAGAGGAAAGGAAAAAATAAGAAAAAGGAAAGTGTAAAACTTGCAATTCACAAAAAATCAGATGGTTATAATTTTAAGTCTGTGTCAGGCATAAAACTTGCAATTTACAGATATTAGACAATAACAATTATAAGTCTGTGTTAGGCTTATAAAAATTATACACTATATTAAATAAAAATTACTTTACTATCTTCTTATTTACTTAGATTATTTAAACAAAAAACCAAAAAAAAGAAAAAAATTTTGACTTTATTGTAGAAGAACAGTATAAAGTACTGGTTAGTCTGAAGATAATATTTGACAGGTTTTTAGCAGCTCGAGGCACATGTATAGTCATGTTTGTATTGCTTTATTATTTTCAATTCATGTTGTAAACAATCCTATTTAGGAAGTAAATACTGCTGACTGTTTTGGTGATTTTACATATTGATCTTTAGAAGGGTGTAAACTGAATCATTCACTTTTACAAAATTTTCTTTGAAGAAAAAGTGAGAGTGCTAGGTGAACCAACTTTTAGCTTTTGTGAGTTCTTAACCCTTGTGGATGTTTCTTGTAGATTTTACAGTTGTATAAAACTAATATATCCAACTTTGTTGTTTACTTAATGAAAAATCTTGGCTTTCACTAACTACTTCTTCTATAGTCCTAAAGTGCTCTTTAAACCATCACCACAAGGCTGCAACTTTTTTTTAACTCTATTTCAATATTCAACAATATGTGTATAGTACTTCAGAAAGTTTTCATAAAGTTTAATATATTAACTATATTGTTTTCTATAGTTTGGCTTTTTGGAAAGTTTGGTTCAAATAATTATCAGAAAGAGTTGCTTCCTCTATTATTATGTTTAAAATCTGTACTGATTACTTTGTTAAGTTTCTTAGAAGGCCTGTAAAGTTTGGCTCTTTAAGTATTTCTCTTTCTATAAATATTTTGGCAAGCCTTTTTATTATTACCTTTGTTACAACTTTTTTGAATGTTTTAATTAATGCTATCTGGCAGATGTTGTTTAAGCTATATTCTCATTCTACATCTTTTGGTATAAGATAAACTAGTGCTATCTTTCACTTTGTTGGAATTTCTTCTACTTTTAAGCATAAGTCTGTGAAGCTTTTGAAAACTTCTTATGTTTTTACTTCTGCTTTTTTAATTAATATATAGCTTATACCAAAATATCCAAAGCTGTTCCTGTCTTTAACTCTTTTAGTACTTCTTTATATTTTTTTTTCTTAATTTTCCTTTCAACTTCTGTATACTATTCCTTTTTGATGCTTTCTCTTAGTTCATATATCTCTTTTTACTTTTCTGTTATTGCTTTTAATTTGGTGTTTTTTTTTTTAAATTGCATTCTATAATGTTCTGCTATATTTGTCTTAACCTCTTCTGGCTTTGTTATTAGATATGTCTTTTCTTCTTCTTGCTTAATAAGCCTATTAAGCATTATCTTTTTATACAGTTTATTTAAAAGACTGGCAAGCATTTTTTCTTGATCTGTTTTAATTATTTCACATCTCTTGTTTATATTCTCTTCTATTTATCTTTTTTGTACTTGTTCCTAGTCTTTTTTCTTTTTTTTTTGTAAGAGCTTTTGCCATTCTTTTATATCTTCTATCCAGGCATATGACCAATGCCTCTGTAATTTTGGCAGTTTTGCACCTATCTTGTTGCCTAGTGCTTTTAATTGTTCATTTGTCTTACTTTTTTCTTCTTTTGTTACTTCTTGGTCTTTTCTTATCTTTTGTATTTGATTAATCTTTGTAACTTTACAATATCTTTTTCTTGTTGCATTTTTTAACTAGTTCTTCTATTTTCCATTGTGTTGTATATTTTTTTTGAATATATGCTTATTAGTTGCAGTAATAATTGCTTCTTCTATAGTATTCTATATATCATTTATTTTGTTTATATATTTCTTCATATCTTGCACTTTTGTTTAAATGTTTTTTAGGCTTTTTTTTACTTCTAATTGCTTTTGCAGCTTCTGCATATAATTTTTTCAATTTTCTGATTTTGCCTGATCATATAGATATAATATTTTTAATTGTCCTTTTTTTTTAACCTCTGCTTTACTGTTTCTTCTTATTATATGTTTAATTCATATTTTTGCAATTATTATTTTATAATTGCTCTTTGTAATTCTTTTTGTTTTCTCAATGTTTGATTTTTTCAAATCCAAGACTAATTCTTTTGATACCCAACTATAGTAAATTCTTGTTGCAGCTTTCTTGTTTGACTATGTGTCCTTTTGGCTTGTTGGATGCATATTTCTATATATATCTATAAAGTCTTGTTTTCTTATCCAATTAAAGATTAGTAATCTTTTGAAATTTGCTGATTGTAGATGTTGTCTGTCTAATATATTGTCTGCTATATGATTAAAGTCACCTATAATCATAACTTGTGTTTGTCTTTTCTGCTTAGTAACCATCTCTACAATCTTTTGTTAGATGTTTTTCTCTATTGTTTTGTTACTTGATAGTATATAGACTCTATTACTATTAACTCCAGTTGTTTGAAGTATAATGTGATCTCTATTATGTATTCACTTATTCTCTTAACTGCATCTACATGCTTTTTTCATTGTTCTTCTATTAGAATTCCTATACCTAATTCTTTTTTCATATCTTCTGCTGCATTTGTCCAGTATTCTATATAGTTTTTGTTTGATGCATATGCCAAAAATTTTCCTTCTCTTTCAATAATATTTGTTTCTATAACTTCTAATATTGTAATTTCCTTTTCTTTTATTCAGCTAAGCAGATTTTCAAGCTTCTACTTATTGGTTTTTGGTCTATTAATGTTGTAATATGCTGTTTTAATCTCTTTCTTTTCTTGGTTCTATTTCTCTTTTAATTGGTCTTGTTTTGCTTTTATGTTTCTACTTTTTCTTTTACTTTTTTAGTTTTTTTTCTTTTCGATAAAAAGTTGGTATACTTTTCTCATATATTTCTCTTTCTCTTTGTAGAAAACCTTTAAGCTCCTTATCTGTTTTTATTAGTTCAACTGAGATGCCCTTAGAAGTGATCAGCTGGGCTGTCTTTTGTCTCTAGCTATATTTTTTCTATTGATTTGTCTTGTTGAACTTTGAGTCTGTTTAGTCTTTCTAGGATTTTTTGAAGCAAATCTTGCATTTGTAGATTGAAATCATCATCTTCTGTTTGTTCTATTTGACTACCACCTTTGCTTTTATTGTTTTTTTTTTGTTTGTTTTTTTTTTGTTAACCTTCTGCTTTTTTTTATTTATATTAATAAATGTTTCTTCTGTATTTGGGTGTTTTTGACTGCTACTATTTTTTTTTTTCCTATTTCACTTTTTTTAAATGTTTTTCCAATATAGAAGATGGTTATTAAATCTCATTGGTTTGGATTGTGCTGTTTCCATTTCTTCTTCTAATGCAAAAGTGATTGTTGCTACTTTTTTTTGGTTTCTATTTCTGTTAGATGGTATATAAACTAATTTTGCTCTTTTGTTTTTTAAGCAGCATAGTAGCAATACTTTTAAAGCATTGTCTGAAAGTCCTGTTAGTCTTGTTGTGAACAAGTTTTGAAGATTACATTATGTGTAATCTTTATTACTTTTGGTTACTCTTGCCAACTTGTGAACACTAATTGGCAAAGTTTATAAAATATTCTCATCAGTAAGTTGATCTGCTTGAACTACTGCTAATACCTTGTGTTTAGATCTTTTGATACATTTTATTTGTATTTTCTTGAAGCTTTTGCACATATGTCTGATTTCCTCTGCATTGATATTTACAGATAGGTTCCATATTGTAAAACAATTATATAAATTTATTTCATTTGCTATCATAAACAAGTCCTCATCCTTCTTATATTCTTCTCTTTTCAGTTGGCTTTTGTTTCTTTCTTTCTCTTTCTTGTTGTTGTTTTTGACTTGTTGTTCAAGTTTTAATTCATTGTTCCTCTCTTTTTCTAAGATGAGCTTGAGCCATTCATCATCTTTTTCTCAAATTCTGTTTATCATTATATCTCGACTATATTTATAATCAAAGTTTACTTTTACTTAGTTATTTCCATTCTTAAAAACTTCTTTAATTATCTTAATATAATAGTTTTTGCCCAGAATCTATTGCATATATTTTATTCTTTCATCATTTGTTTCTTTAGACAAGATGTATACAGACATGTTTGCTTTGAAGAACATGTTCTTATTATATACACTATTTTCTGATGACTATTGGCTATATTCAATTGTGTCAATAAATATTGAATCTTTATATGTCATGTTTTCTTCTTTTAATTCTATTATTTTTTTGTTGATGTTTTCTATATTTTTTCTAACATCTTGGATAATGCTATCTTTTGAAGCTTCTGTGTTCTTCTTTAACTTTTTTTCTCTTGTTTCTTCTGCTTCATTTGATTTGTTTATAAGAGTTTAATTTGTACTTGATGAAGAACTTCTTTGTTGCATATCTTGTAGTATATTAATGTTAAGCTCCTTCATTTGGCCAATGATTTCATTTATTGTTTGGATTTGTTTTCCTTATAGTATTTCTTCTTTTGCTACATTATGATGTCTTTTTTTTGTTATTGATGTTTGCATCTTTTTCATGCTGTTTAGTTTCTCTATTCCTTCTATTTTTTCTTTTTTTTAAGTATTTCTTTTTTACTTATATTTGTAATATATTCAACTGACTTTGGGTTCTGATTTAATAGTCTAAATCTTTGTATCTATTCATCTATTATATCTTCTTCAAGCTAGCTTAATTCTGCTAAACTCAAAGCTTTAAGAATTTGTCTATAAAGTAGTACATTGCTTAGTGTAATATGGTTTGGATTGTTTATTGCTAGGTCCTTTGCTATATGTTCTATATTGCTTGGTTCTTTTGCAGATGTTATTAGAATTTGATTCAACAATTCAGAATTTAAATATATTTGATTTTTATTATTCGCTTCCTTAATGTAATACATAATGTCTGTGTCAATAGCATGATTTATTTAATTTATTCATTGTGTTTCTATCTTGTATGATTTTCTCTTTAAGTTGTTCATATGCAATCTGTGTTATGCTACTATTTACTAATAGCTTATCTATCTATTTCCTAATTAGAAACATGACTTTGTTGTTTGTTGTTTTTGTTTAGTCAGTTATATGTTTTCTTTCTGTTTTTTAGAATCAATTGTGATTTTCCAAGCTTTTGAGTTTTATACTAAAAAAAAGAAAAAATTTTCTAAAAGCAAGTTTAATTTGTTAGAAATATCTTTTCTATTGTTATACTTCTACTGTTGTTTATGTATTTTGAACATAAACTTTTTTTCTTAAAGGCCCAAGAACTGTTTTCTATTCTGTTTTGGTCATATTTTATGTTTTGTCTCTGCTCTGCTTTGGAATTAAAGATCAGTAAAAAGAGTTGTTTTTGTTAATATTTTTTTTTTTTTTTTAAATATTAATGGTAAGGCCATGCCTTTAACTTTATTGAAATTTAATTGAAGTTTTTATAAAGAAAAGCTTGCTTTTAAATTACATATG
>CAJVQA010001563.1:0-25058 GCA_910591915.1 Cetraspora pellucida
ATGTAAAAATTTCAAATAAATATTCAATAAAGATAGAGGCATGGCCTCACCATTAATATTAAAAAAAAAAAAAAAAAGCAATTGATAGAAATTTAAAAAAATATTAAAAAATATTAAAAACATTTTTTTGTTATTTCTAATAAAAAAAATCTTTTAAATTATACTATATTATATTATAAAAAATAATAATATAATTAATTAATATTATATTTTTATTTATATAACATTATAGTAATTTTTTCTCTGTAGAACATATTAATACAGCCACCACTTCTAAGATTATAATGTCCTCTATTCTTTATAGACTATTTTTAGAAGAGAATGATGTAAGTAGACAGATGAAAAAGTCTATTTATGTGGAGAACCAAGTTAATGATGGTCAGACTCAATGTACAGAGCAGGCTATAACACTCTTCACAGCTGTAAGAGCTAAGCATATAGTGATCGAATCTACAGAAGAACTTTTTATTTCCTTGAATTTCATTGCATCATCACACTTTAAGGAAACATTACAAGACTCATTATACAATACATTAGTCAATTCAGATTCATGCTACAATAAATGGCTAGCCCATTAAGGCCTACCTTTACTTCCACATTCACAAACTCTTCATTCCTTTCTTGAACATATACATTCTTACAATTACATATCACTTAATCTTTACAACTTTATACTGGCAATATTAATTAAACTAGATTATAGTGAGTGCTTAATACACTTATCAAATAAACTAGCACCTTTATCTGACCACTTTATTTTATAATGATCTGGTTATGAATTTTATCTATCAATATCTATTCCATCAAAATATTTTCCAATACTTAATAACACACAATATACCAAACCTATTCTTGAAGATAATGCTATAAATTACACTTATCCACAGCTAGTAGAAACTGTTTTATCTGGCCATGATGATACTGTCATTGCTAATGAACACTATGGCTCTATATAACTTTATACATGCTATAATAAATTTCTAGCCTATAACCATCTTTCACTACTCTTATATTCACAAACAATTGTCTTTTTCTTATGACATATTTATAGTTTCAATTACTTATCAAGCAATACCTATAATTATATCTTAACTATTTCTATTAAAAATGATTATAGTAAAGCCTATGTTTACCTTTCATGTAAACCTAAACCTTTACCTAATCATTTTATACTACCACTTCAAGCTATTTGACATTATTCAAACATCTTACTAAAATCAAATACAATACAAGATAATTCTCTTAACTTAACAAATCTATACTCAACAATATTTACACTAAACTCATTGTCTTTTACATCTTCAATACCATTACAACAACCTTTATCTCCTTCTACTTTTTTATCGCCACTCTCAACCTTACCACTATACTTATCCCAAATTCTTATATCTATACAAAATCTGCAAGACCTTCATCTAAACATTGTAATACATAATGTTCAAGAATTTAATACAATAATTAAAAAAGAAATATGACAAAACTACTGTCTTTACAATAACATTAATATTGCCTATATCACTAAAACAAAAATTGCCAATGCTACTAACCTTCATTTTTGTAACAATAATCTGTTTACCTATTTTTGGGCAAACTCTGAAAATTCTACAGAAGGTGCTGCTATCATAATCTGCAACTACCTTCAACCACATGTACACAACTGTCAAATACATGCTAGAGAAGTAGTAGCTTTAGACCTCTTTTTCAAAAGTAGAATTAAACTCTGTATTATAGCAGTTTATCTCTCCTTTACTGATACACATTGGTTCAACAAAACACAATAAATAGTAATTTCATGGATTCAACAAGCTTACCAACTTAATCTCCACCCAATTATCCTTGGTGACTTTAATATACATGATGATATTTATAGCTCATCATCTAAATTTTGACTAACTAACTATTTACATCAGACTAACATGTATGACCTTGGGGCACATGTTGATAACAAACATTATACATAGTCAAACAATACTAGTAAAAACTGCATTAACTACATATAGACTGATTCATTTAATTTACAGTTTTTCATTTCATATAGTCTTGAAGATAGTAGCTATTCTACATCAAATGACTATTCTATCCTTCTTTCTTTATAGTCTTTTACTAATGCATTTAGCAAATCTCTACACTACTATACTGGCATTAGGCGTAGAATTTTTAATTATAAAGCCATGTCATTAGAAAAATGTACAGAATTTTCTGACTTGCTTTTACAAAAACTCAACTCACATAATACTCTATTTGACTACAATACTAATAAAAGCATAAAAATTACTTGGTATAAAATTGAACACTTAATTATTTATTTTGCTATATACTTAATACCTAACAAAAAATCTCGCAAACATAGCTACAACTACAAGTACTCACCTTATAGCACCTTACTTCACCTATTACTTAAAGAACTTAGACACTTAATCAAAATTATTAAAAATCTTAACAACAATTTAAATATTAATCCAATCAATTCCAGAATTCAAAATATAAATAAAAGATTCAACAGTAATTTTCAAATCTTGTTTTCTAACCAAAATTCAGAACTTAAACAATGGACTAGCATGCACAAGATATTTGGAAACAGCATTATCATGCATGCCATCTTGAAAACTTCCTATTACTCTGACAACAAATTCAACAAACTACTAAAAAGAGATGTAAAACTTTTTTTACACATCCCAAACAAGCTATTAACAGTATTCTCAATCACTACAAATCTCCTATTCACTTTTCAAACATTAAACTACCTAACCAACTAGTTACAGAACCACACCTTATTAAACAACACATACAATCTCACTTTCTTAACTGGACAGCACATCGACCAATTGACCAAAACTTATTTCATAATTTTTGGTCTATACAATATCAACCACAAGCACACATT
The DNA here is from genome assembly GCA_910591915.1 of Cetraspora pellucida. Classification (NCBI taxonomy): domain Eukaryota; kingdom Fungi; phylum Glomeromycota; class Glomeromycetes; order Diversisporales; family Gigasporaceae; genus Cetraspora; species Cetraspora pellucida. The sequence continues at coordinate 2,885 of CAJVQA010001563.1, forward strand.
GACACCCAATAATATAATCCTCTTACTACTTCCATTATGAAAGAAGAAGTGCTTCAAACTATAGCAAAACTTCCAAATAGGTAAGCCTATAGACCTATAGGTATCAGTTATGAAATGCTCAAATATGCAGGTGTAACTTGCATTAAAGCCATAACTGCTCTATTTAATCGATGTTTTAACTCAAGCCAATTATCTAAACAATGAAAACATAGCAGAATTTATTCAATTCCAAAGTAAAACACATTTGATGGAGATCTCAACTTTACTCACCCTATAAGCCTCATTGAACATATCTGCAAAGTTTATACAAAGATTACTACTAACAGAATCAGTAAAATATTTTCACAATACCCAATTTTTTTACTATATAATTATGTTGCTTTGCCTAACAATAGTATCTCAACACCTATACACATACTCAATAACCTCATTGAAGATACATTATACAATCAAAAACCAATTTGGCTTTTGTCTCAAGATATGAGCAAAGCTTATGATTCAGTTAATCTTGAACTTCTTAAATACTCTTTGCAGCATCTTGCCCTTTCTGCTATTTTTACTAACACTATTATTAATCTACTCACTAATCAACAAAATCAAGTTATTACAAATCTTGGTCTTACCTCTTCATATCCAGTCCATAATAGTATTGACTAGAGAGAAACTATTACTTCACTTTTATGAGAATATACTATGATCCACTTATCTCACACATCTACAATAATTTTAATGATAGAACACTAAAGTTTTCTGGCCAACTAACCCAAAAATTAAACATTTAACAAACTTGAATCTCACTGCTCTGTTCTTGCTTATATGAATGACACTCTATGAATTGCATCTTTATAGCAAGAACTCTCACAAATTTTGTTGATAGCAGAATCCTTTTACAACATGGCCAATATTCAAATCAATTCTAATAAATCAATACTTACAACTAATAACCCTCCAACTAATTACAGTCTTATTATTTACAATAATCATTTACTTCTTCATCCTTCAAATAAATCATTTAAGTTTTTAGGATGCTAGTTTACACTTAACAACAAGCAAACAAAACAAACCAAGCTTATTACAGCTAAATCATCACATCTTATAAAAATTGTAAATACAAAAAAAAATCACTAATACATATGTATGATATATTATTAACATCATTATTATTCTTACAATTGAATATCACATTCATAACATTGTTCTAAGTCAGAACACATATAATAAAATTCTTACCAATCACATTGGACTTGTCAAAAGCAAAGCCAAACTTAGCTGTACATTCCTACTAGTATACTACTTCATCCTCAACTATATAATATTCGAAATATATAGGATATTCAACTTCAACATCATATTACAAATTATTCTAAAAGACTTAATTCTTCTGATCTTCTTGGTATTAGCACTCACATTCGGCTTCAACAGCTTTAAAACAATCTCTGATCACCTACTAGCATCTTAATTCATAAGAATCCTATTATTGACAGACCAAACAAACATACTACTAATTTCAAAATAATTTAACTTTTTACACATCTTGGTATTATATTTACTTCTAATCCAACTTACAATATTCTATACACTATAAAACAAGGTTTTATCTTATTAGAATCTTTGCTTTTCTCATATCCAAAATATCCAACTTTCAAAAAATAAATTAAGCATTATGGTATCCTATATCTTGATCAACTTACTATATTCGACAACTCATGTTTATTGGACTGGAAATATATCTCTTCTTATATTTACAAGATTCCTAAAGGCAAACAGTCACTTTGGTTTACTTATTTAAAAAACCAAGTTACAAGCCACTTTTACAATTGCACACTTTACTAACACCTATACTTACATAATACAAACTACTATAGTTATACAATTAGACACTTTTCATTTTGGAAAAAACCATGGATTATTACAGTATTTAATGATCAAATTATTGCTAGCAAAGCCAGAAGGCAACCTTTTGCATCTGGATTTATTCTTATTACACATTGGCAATGTAATATTGAATCACAATTTACTCGACTTTATTCTCTTCTACCTATTCAATTATATATATGCTCAGGCTGTTTTCTCAACTCTTTAACAATTGCTAACAAATATACAATTGTTATTCCTACTTATCTCTCAACTTGATTCTTGGGTCAAGTTAACACTTATAACAAAACTCTTAATTTTAATGCTAATTATCTTGACCTTATATACTCTATTGCAATTTGACATCCCATCAAATCCCAGATCCTCCAAACATTACTATTGCTACTCAACCTATTCCTACAATTTTCGAACCTTGTTCACTTACATACAATCTTCAACAAATAGCCAACTATAATGCTAATCTGTTAGAACTTCACTTTTACACAGATGGTTCTGTTATTGACTTGGGTACTTCACAATGCTCTATGGGTATTAGATGTGTCCAAATTTTTAATAACTTCATATTACATACATTCCAAACTCAAACAAAACTATAGCATTGTTTATTTAAAGCTGAACTTACTGCCATTCTATCTGTTCTTATTACTGCCCTTAGAAATAGTATTATAAACATATATACAGACTCTCAATCTGTAATTTCTAAATATCAAAGCATTTTAAACTCTTCTACAACCTTATCATATATACATACATTATACTTTTCACTATAGAACTTGCTAATTAACTTTGTTAATTTATATAAAATACAAATTATTTTTCACAAAGTTACTGTACATCAAGATAACATATATAACAATCTTGCTAATCAACTGGCACAAAACCATTACAACTTACTATATCTAACTTTTATGCCTTACAATATCTACAACTCATCTTATATTCTAAATCTTGAAAACTTTTTTTTAGAACTACCTACTCATTGCAGCATTCATACAATTTAGCATACACATATCTATGCACTATGGGCTACACAAAACAGATTTCAAAAATGAAATAAAATCTTTAATCAAATTAATTGGCAAGCCACTTGGTTATACATTAATAACAACCAAAAAATCTCAAACTTCTCACATAGCTTTCAACCTTCTACTCTTAAATCTTTTAGAATTAAATTTTTACTCAATAACCTTCCTACTCCACATATTCTTCACAAATGATACCACTCATACTCACCAATTTGTCATCAATACCATGAAACCAGTTCTCACCTTCATTGGATAACATGTCCATCTGATCAGCTGCTATACATCCTTATTGACAATTCTTTACAACACATTCTAAATACAACACAGTAGACTTATCATCAATTTTTTTAATCTTATCTGGCTTAGTGCCATATGAAATTATTTTTACTATTTCAAATTTATCATCCAAAAAATTAGCTACAACATTTGTTATTAAATTTTTACTTCATCTTAATCAACAAATATACCACAAAATTTGGATCCTCTACTGTATTTCAAGATCAACATCCCATCCTTTTACTTTTAACTTACTTTCAAACCTTACTTCACACTTATCTCAATTTCTTTTTTCTAATTCAATTCACTCTAAAATTAACTCCTGGTATATACAATAGATCAAATACCAAACTGATCTCTCATATATAATTACTAACAACCAAATCTAGGTGAGCCTTGGCCACTCCTGTTAGTTTAGGTCGCAAATAAACTAGTCTGAGCTTCTACTCTTTTTATAATATTTTTAATAGTAAATTTTACTTTATGTAAAAATTTCAAATAAATATTCAATAAAGATAGAGGCATGGCCTCACCATTAATATTAAAAAAAAAAAAAAAAAAAACATTATAGTAATTTAACTTATCATTATATATTACTTAAAAGTTAATTTTCAATATAGTTACTACTTTGGTTATTACAATATTTTTAGTAGTACAGTCAGACTCCTCTATAGTCACACCTTTGGGATACAAAAAACTGTGATTATATAGAGGTGTGACTAATATAGAGATATTCTTTATATAATCACAGTTATATTTAAATAAAAAAAAGTAACTATATAAAAGTTTTTTTTTAATAATACATCTTATATATAATGTTCTTTATACCTTTTATTATATATGCCACATATTGTATCTAATTGTTATCTGGATTTTATCTACAGAATATATATACCTAAGTACAATAGTTCATACTTAATATGGTTTTAGCAATCTTTAATTATCAATCACAGGGAATTTTCAATTTTTCATGATTATAATTGACTAATAAATTAATATATTTTGACATGCTATGCTAAAATTCCAGTATTTTTTAAATCATTAAACTTTTTATAAAAAAACTTTTTTAAAAAAAATTTGCTAATAACTTTATATATGGGACTGAGCTCTATAAAGTTAACAGTTAATTTTTTGGAAAAAATTTTTTTGTAAAAAGTTATAGTGATTCGAAAAAAAAAACAATATTCAATTCACTAAATCCTTATAAATGCATTTTTTTCAAAAACTGTCTAGTAACTTCATAGAGCTCAGTTCTATGTATAAAAATTTTTTTTCTATAAAAAGTTTTAGTGATTTAAAAAAAATACTGTAATTTTGGCATAGTATGTTGAAATACATTAATTTATTGGTCAATTATAATCATGAGAAAATTGAAACATTCCTATGATTGGTGATTATAAATTGCCAGAACTATAGATAAATATGCTTTCACACAATTGGTGAATTTATATTTACCAGATTGGAATCTTTTGTTCTCTATTTTATAGTAAAAAAATATTGCATTATATTGATTTTAAACAATGAAATGCTGTATTGTATAATATATGGGTATGGTAATTCAGTTTCTATTACATATAAACAATTGTATAAGTACAATATTGCTAATAAGTTCTATGTAGTGATAGGGCCAAACTATTTATAGCTTGCTTACAGAAATAGAGTATATCAGGACAGTCTCCAAAGTTCAGGTGATAATCTATAAAATTGCTGCATCAGTTACAGCATATTCTAATTTGTCACTTTTGATTGTCAACATTGCTGTGACAATTTTATAAATTATTACTACTGGTTTATTATGTGACAAAATAAAATGTGCTGCTGAACTTTGGGAGCTGCTCTGATATACTCTACAGAAATAATGACATCAAGGCAATTAGGAATTAAAACCAAAAAAATTTCAAACACTTTGCCAAAGTGCTGCTGAAATTCTAAGTCCAAAACTAAATTTGCCTATGGCATATGCAAAAACTACTAGGTTTGGAACCTATCACTAGTCTTATATAAAGAAGTATGGTTGAGTTAATAAATTTAGCAATGTATAATAAGCATTTATTATGCTTATATGTATTGTGGTTAATTAGATTTATTAGACTAATGCCTAAATTAGTTATATAAACTTATGGGTTTCATTTATTTTACCAACAGTATGTTTCACTAACAATCAATTCACCAACAGTATGATTCACTGACAGTCATTTCACCAACAAAGTAATTCTGGTTATTGTTATTTAGGTCAGGTTTAGAATTAGAGTTAAGGTTAGTGTAATATATAAAATAAACTTGTCAGTAAAATGTACTTTTGGTGAAATAACCTTGTCGATGAATTGTCCTTTGGTGAAATAATCTTGTTGATGAAATAGTTGTTGGTAAAAAGTACTGTTGTTAACTTGATTGTCAGTAAAATAATACAGATCCTAAACTTATACTCTAATTCAACTTAACATAAAATATAATCGATTTAATAAACTTAGTGATATATAATAATAAGCATTTATGCTTATATATATTGTAGTTAATCAGACTATTTAGACTAATACCTAAATTAGTCATATAAACTTATACCCTAATTCAACTCTGACACACTAACATGAAGTATAGTTCTTACTGTAACCTTAACTATCTGTAGATAGTATAACCTACTGATATATTATTATATGCTTATATATATTTCTAATTATACAGTTATATATAACATCATCACTAACAGGAAAAAAAATACCTATTCATTTTTGGTCATTCAATTATTCATTATGATAATGTATCAAAAAACACCTAAAACAATAGATATTTTTTGCCCTAGTATGCATATATACTAGTCAAACAATACATAGTATTTTGAGATAACAGTTTATAGCTCTATTTAGCTGATTTGGAAATAATTTCTAAAAGAGCACTATGCATGCACATTGTTTTAGAAGTTATTTCTATATTAGATATCTAATAGTTAGAAATGAATGGTGCTATTGTATTGTACATTTATAGATTGAATATAAACTACATTTCTTATATATAAAAAAAAATAAAAATCTAAAATTCATTAAAAAAATTTTTGCTTTAATAAATAGATAAATAAATAAACTATAAAATAAATACTAGTGAATATACCATTTTTTTTAAATTTACAATAGCCAAAATTATGTCTTTTGAACCAGCATTTAAAAAAACACATTGTTATATAAGTGATAAACAGAAAAAAAAAACTGTAAGTTTGCTAAAAAAAATCCAAACTATGTGCAATATGAGATTGCAAATGAGTTTATAAACCGTTATCCTGAATTGAGAATTGATTAGTCAACTGTATTAAAAATCCTAAAAAAAACTAATGAGTATCAACAAGTTAAGATGATGTACAAGCTAAAAATACTTTCTGTTATCTTTTTGTAAAGCATCTGAAGTTGGGACTTGCAATGAATTTGTAGGTAAAACAGATTTTAGCTAAAGAAATAATTATATCAGACTTGCTAATAAAAGAAAAAGATTGTCAATTTGCACAATCATTCACTATATCTAAAGAGTCTTTAACATTTTCAAATGAGTGGATTACTAGGTAGAGTTGAAAATTATCATAATTTTGTATAATTTTCATTATCTTGTATAAGTTTCAGTAAAATGATTTTCATGTAATTTGTAAAAAATGAGATTATACTATTGTAATTTGGAAATTTGGTGATTCTGTCTCTACTCTAATCCAACTCTCACATAATCTATGGTGGCTAAGTCGAAATAGGCATGTTAGATTTGGCTAGTGGTTTATCTGTAGGTAAGTACTCATCTCTTCTCTTTGTGTCTTTTCCTTCAACTTATACTTCTGTTAACCCTTGCTTTCTCTTGTCTTCCTTCTACTTTCTTAACCTGGGTTATGATACGTTGAATCAGGTTGAAGTTCTTCTTTTGCATTAACAGCTTGGTCACGTGACTTATAGCAAACGAATGTAATTGCGGCTCTAATAGATTCAAAGGGGCAAACGATAGAGACAACGATGGGTTTTTAATGATAGTTTTCAGTTTGTGTTAAATTATAGTTCCACTTTTAATATGGGTCTGACACTTAAGTTTATTATGTGCAACTGTATTTACTTAGGGGTGTTGCTTCTTCTTGTTGCTTTCTCCTTTGGGCAGAAAGCTCTTTATTTATAATAAAACTTTTATTTACATTTGAGGATTATTTCTTTTACATTATCTATTTACAATACTTCATCCCTAAAGCCTCTTTTCTAACCATAATAACCAAAAACCTAATGCCTTCTATACTGTCATTCTGCCCAAAGTAACTAAAGTAATAAAAGTAAGAAAAGTAAGATTTCTCTTACTTTTCATGTGACCAGTTACTCAGGTAGGCGACAGGTCCTAATTTCAATGATTAGTCACATGAAAACATGACCGATTTCAGGGCTCACACTATATATGATTCTATGTGATTGGTTGGATTATATGTCATCAATTTTTGATCAGTAAACTTTATACAAAGTCATAATGCTAGTACTTTATCTTATATGTAAAATTTACATAAAATCCATGTTACTAGAATTTACACAAAATTATATAAAATGTAAAATTATAAAATATAATTTTCAACTCTATTACTAGGTTTAAAAAAACAATAGATTAAGAAAAATCACAATGCACAGCAAAGCAGCAAGTGCATCCCTTGAAACTTTTCTGTAGAGCATATAAACTGCAAGAACTTTCTCCCATTATGATTCAGAAGATATATACAATGCTGATAAAATGGGTCTATTTTATAAGTTGCTTCTCAATCAAACACTTTCTAAAAAAAAAAATTAGTTGGAAAAAAGATAGTAAATTAAAAAAAAATTTATAAAATTATTTTAAAAAACTAAAAACTAAAAAAAAAAATTTAAAAAAAATTTAAAAAAAAATTTTTTTAAAAAAAATTAATATTAAAAAAAAAACTGATTTTTTTTAAATTTTTTTTTTAACTTTTTTAAACTTTTTAAATTTTTTTTTTTTAAGAATAAAATAAGAGTAACCATATTACTATGCACAAACTTAACTAAATCTGATAAGTTATGTCCACTAGTCATTGGTACATCTAACAAACCATGATCATTTAAGTGAATAAACATATTGCAAGTGTGCCCCTAATGGGTGTTTATGGAGTTGAAATAGTATTGGTTCAGTTTCATGTCCTGAAGAACCTTTAACAGTCTGTTTTGGATATTTCTGCATTTTTTATATAGCGTGTCATCTTTAATAATAAAATATTTACTTTGGAACTCCAGTCTTCAACACTGATTCTTGTCATAGTTTGGGGAAACTTGTCTGTATTGGATATAGTTTTTCAAGATGAAGTACTCTGATAGTTCTATAATGTCAAGTTTTTTTTATTGAAGCCAATGTTCATTCTTCTTGGTACCAATTCTTTATATTTGCCAGGATACTGATGACCTGGACTGGATTGGATTTTATCATTAGGTTTGAACCTTGATGAGTATTGCGTTCTTTTTTCTTTTTTAAGTTTATGTGTATTTTTGATCCCCTTATAGTCAGAATTTCCTATTTGTCATTAGTCATCTTTTTTAATTCCAATTTCATATCCAATTAATGAATATCGAGTTGCTAGTTGTTTGGAAGTTTCACATTTTGGTTAGAGCCCCACAACTTGCTCTATCCTATTCTGACCAGCCATACTCTATTGTCAGGTCTATTATAGCTACAGGTTTTTTTTTTGTTAGTAATCTCAGTCCATTCCTGTGTCATCTTCTAGAGATAAGAGCCACTCAGAGTCTTCCAGGTCGACCTTGATGTTATAGTACTCTCCCTTGTCAATGTTGGTATTTCACCAATATTCACTATAACCCAAGCAGAAATTATGAGTGTAACTCTGGTCATATGTTTCATGGTTACTGTCGAATTCCAGCTCTTCATCAGTCCATTTTGGTGAGTCATTAAATATTTCTTATTAATATTCATAGAGTTGTCCTCACTATCTTTAGTCCTTCTCGCACTATAGTATCTGTTTTGGTATGCCCAAGTAACTTTATATAAAATTCCATATCCAGTTGTTGAATTATCAACTCCTGTTGCCTTCTTTGCTCTAAATATTGATTTAGGTTTGCTTTAGTCAACTCTCCAACTTCACTGTTTTCAAAACCTGGAGTTCAGTCTCTTAAATTGAATTCTTCGTTAATTTCTTCTGGCTGGTAGTATTTTGCTATTGCTTGAAATATTTCTAATATCTTAACAGCTTCGACGGCTTCCAAAAGGTTTGAAGGATCTTGTATTGTATTTTTTTTTTCTTTTGAACTCATTAGTATTCTGGAGAGGTGTTTGCATTATTGTGCTTGCATTCAGCCCAATGTGTTATAGTAAAGTTATAGGGTTGCAACCACAGAATCCATTGGGCTTTGCATCCTTTTGGTATGGTGTTTTGTAGCCATTTTAATGCAGCATGATCAGTTACTATTAAAAATGGTTTATAACCCAGATAGTGATGGAAATGTTCTACTGCCCAAATTACTGTGTAGCATTCTAGTTCGATTGCTGCATAGTTTCTCTCTGTCCTGGTTAGACTTTTACTGATGTAGGTAATGGCATGTTCTCATTTATCTTGGCTTCTTTGTGTCAGTACAGTGCCAAGTCTAACCTCAGAAACATCCATATAAAGGTAAAAGGTTTGAAAGAAGTCTGGGTACCTTGAAATTAGGACAGTTATTAGGTGGGTCTTTAATAGTTAGAAGGCTTGTTCTTGGGTTTTTCATCATTCGTACTTAGCTCCTTTTTCCAACAGTTTATGTAGGAGTTTAGTAATAGTTGCGAATCCTTGGATAAAGCATTAGTAATATTATGCGAGGCTGTTGAATCCTTGTAGCTGCTGCAAGTTGATGGGGTTGGAAATTCTTTGATCTTTGTTATCTTTTCTGGATTAGGTCGAATCCTATCCTTTCCTACTACATGCCTCAAGAAGTGGATATTAGCTTTAAACATGTCACACTTCTCAGGATTTAGCTTTAATCCTGCCATCCTAATTTTTGTGAATACCTCCTATATGTGATTTAAGTGATCCTGGTAAGTTTTAGAATAAATTATTATATCGTCAAGATATACAGCTACACATTAAACTATAAGTTCATTTAATATATGGTTCATTGTTCGCTGAAATGTTGCTGGTGCATTACACAATCTGAATGGCATTATCCTGAAAGCATAAACCCCTCATCATGTAACAAACACTGTTTTTTCCTGGTTCTCAGATTTCACCTCTATTTGCCAATAACCATTGACTAGATCTAGACTAGAAAACCAACTGGCTTTTCCAAAAGTCTCCAACATATCATCAATATGTGAGAGAGGGTAAGCATCTTTCTTGATAACAGCATTGAGCTTGCAATAGTCAATGCAGAGCCACAGCTTGCCATTTTATTTTGGGACTATAACTTTTAGGGAAGTCCAGGGGCTTTTAACTTCATATATTAGCCCATTGGTTAATAACTTATCAATCTCCTTATTTAAAAAGTTTTGTTCATCAGGTGCTACTTGGTACGCAGCTTGTCTGGTTGGCTTTGCGTTTTCCATATCTATCTCATGGTGTACTTCAGCCACATACCCCAGCCAATCTAATCTTGTAGAGAACAGCTCACTAAATTCTTCTAAGATAAGTGCTGCCTCTTCTTTTTGCATATTAGTTAAGGATTCTACTTTTACTAATTTATTTATGTTTGTTTTAGAGATCAAGTTGAGGTCCTTACGCTCTTCAGAGATTGGGAATTCTTCAATAGCCATTAGATATATAGTGGGGCTGTATGTGTCAGAGATCAGCATTTACAGGGTCTTTAACTTCATCATTTGTTGCATCATCAGTGCAATAGCTTTCTACTTCTTCAGTTTCTTCTTCTTCATAAGTATTGAAGAAGACATTCTCATTGTCTTTATTTATTTCTTGGGATGCTACTAAATAATCCTTCTTAGCTTGGTGGATAGGTACTTCTATGCTCCTACCTAAATACTGTAGAAATAATTTTCTCTTATCAAAATAAAGCTGGGCACAAACCTTCTGGAACCAATCCATCCCTAGAAGCATTACTTTTTCAGGGTTTTCAATAACCTGAAAGCTAGTGGGTATTATTACATTCCTGACTGCCATTTTCATATCTGGTATTTTCCCAAGTACTCATTCTCGAGTGCTATTTATGATTACGACTACCGTGTTGAAGAGTTCGGTAATCTCAAGATTAAGTTTTCTTGCTAATTTCTTTGAAATAATACTCACTGCAGCCTCAGAATCCAAAACCACTAAAATTGGGTTATTTTGTATCTGGACATAACATTTAGTGGCTATAGATTTCTTATTGTAATTATTGTCAATGATATTTGATTCTTCAGTTGCTGGGATTAAGGGTCTTTGCAATGCTTAGACAAGATTTTGTCATTGTCTTGGAATTTGTAGCATTTGGACATATGTGGTGTTGGCTCGTTGATTTAAAAGATCTTCTGCAACATTATACTTAGATGCAAAATTGACTATGGAAGCTCCTCTTTTCCTTCTTGGTACAGCTAGTTGGGACACTATTGGAGTTTGTTCATCAGAAGTTACCTCCATTGGAATGGGCTGACCTTGTTGGGCAGGTTGGGTTGGGGTTTCTTGATTCTGGTGTAAATTATAAGTGCCTCTTTTTCTTAATCGCTCTTCTCAACCGTGTTCTGCCTCAGGTGATTCACATTGTTTAATGGCATAAATATCTTTTTCGGGTTCAGGAAAGTAAATATCACACATGTTAACATTCCAATATTGGGGTCTATTTCTATCTGGGCTTGTAAAGGGTCTTCTTGGCCTACAATTTTGTTTGGAAAGACAATTTCAAGCTATGTGTCCCCTTTCTCCATAGTTGAAGTACTCAATTCCTCTATTTGTTGGTTGCCATGGTTGATACTGTCTTCTTTGTAGTTGGCAGGAGCTGATTTCAGCTCTAGTGACAAGTATAGTTGTTAATTTTTCATAATTGGTAGCCATCTGTTGCATTTTTGGGTCAGGTTGTCAATAAGTTGACTGGTAGGTTCATCTTCATTTTTTCTATGCTTATAATAATTTTTAGCTTCCATCTTTCTTGCTGTGGTAATTGCTTCTTCCAGTGTTTCAGGGTCATTGACAGATATTAGTGCAGTTGTTTTTCCATGGAGACCTTCTAAAAACATTCTAACTACATAGGTATCGAGTAGGTCTTTGTCTGAGTTGACTCTTTTCAGTAATTTTTTAAATTTATAGACATATTTATCGACTTTTTCATTTTCTTTCTGAGCTAGGGAGTTTAGTTCGATCTGCCACTGATGTTTATGTTCTGGGGTCACGAAATACTTGGTGAATGATTGAACAAAGCTATGATTGGGGTTGTCCTTGTTGTCCCAGAACAAAAGATCGTCTTGTTTGTCATTGTTCCAACAGGCTGCAATTCCAGATAAATGACCTAACATGATTTTTATTTTCTTTCTCAAAGACCAGTTATTTGTGTCTGCAGCCCTTTTGAAGGCCTCAATTCATTCAACAGAGTCTTCATCTTCTTTCCCTTGAAACGTCTTCACATGGACCTAGTTGTTCTCACATTCATTGGGCCAAACATCATGCATTGTGACTTCTCTAAATACTTGAGCTATTTTCTGTAGAAGGAGGGTGGTCTGGTTGAGATGTTGTTGATTGTTATATTCATCCCCATTAACAGTCTGATCATCTTCGAATTGGTCTCTAACTGACATTCTTATTTTATCTTTTTAATGTGATTGGTGTCGTATATCTTTTGAATTTTACTACACGATAGGTATTGCGGTCGAATTTTCAGTTTGATCTCACAGTCACCACCAATTTGTGATGATGTAATTTGGTATTGTTACAAGCACTGATCTAATGAGGGATTACTTCTACTTTAAATCTGGTTACAGAACTACTGAATCTAATAGAACCTATCTCTCTTGCTACACCCTAATTGGTAGGTGTCAATTGAGGCATGAATTAGTTTGGTCTGAGGATAGGGTGGTTTTGATTACGGTGGTTTCACAGAGTCAAGACTCTGGATTGACCTTACTCTTATTATTTGATTTCTTGTTAGTACTAAGACTTGCTTCTACATTTTAGTTCCTCCTTCCAATATCTACTATTTTAGCTTCTCTACTGTTCTAGTACACCTGGGTTCTAACCGACTATCAGATTTCGAATTTTCGAGGTCATGTGTCACGGGATCACGATTCGGGGCGATTACGTATGTAAGTTTATTTAACAATAGGGTCAATCACCAACTTAATCAGTTTATTAATTCTGTATAAAAGGGGTCGATTACTAATAAGATCTTTCTTTTTACTTTTAGCGGATTATCGATAGTGGGTTTTTACTAATCATGGGGACAAGATGAATACGATAACACGAAGGCTATAAGCGTATAGGATACTTAAGGAACTACTACTATGATTATTTCGTAGTTTTTTTGAACTCTAGAGGGGAGTTCTTTATTTTTGTATGAAACTTCGAGTCTTTAAATACATTTTCATTTTATAGAACTTTACTGATATATCTGTTTTTTTCACTATTACTATCGTTACTACTAGTACTTACGAAACTACCGTTACTGCCATTATTAGCAGATCTGGCAGTTTTGGTAGTTCGTAGCTATTTTTGGCTAGATCAACCCGAACCACTTCGTCATCGATCTTTGACGAATTTTCCCTCTTACACCGGGCGGGCCATCCTGCCAAGAAAATTTTTTAACCAATAAATTGCAAGATATTTATATAAAATCCAGATTCATAAAAAAATTATGAGTGGCAGCATGTAAAGTAATTTTTAGGAATAGAATTTGATTACCATCACTACGATGGCCCCTCCGGTACAATACTAATAATGCTGTAACAGAATTAACTATACTTTAGCAAGTGGCTCTAATGCTCCGATTGGGTTGACCCGAATGACCCGAAACCAATGGTTATAATAAAATTTATTAGATGGGTCATGACCTATATAGTAAATTCATTATAACCGGGGTTTTTTCGGGTCATTCAGGTCAACCCGATTGGAGCACTAGACTCTACAATTAAAAATAATCAAAGTCCCTTTTTGTTTTAGAGAAGTTAGCGTAATAGAGACTTCTTAATGATAGATATGATTGGGTTATTACCATGCTAACTTCTCTAAAACATAAAGGGATTTTGATTATTTTTTAATAGTGGAGACCTACAACCTAATAAAACTTTCTATATACTTCTTTTTTTGTTTATTCTTCATAAATCTATTTTTTCGACAAATGACTCGTATATTATTCATTTTATTGATATCGATATGAATTAGTTCCACATAACTCATATTATCCAATTGTTTCCCACGAAATAGTTAATACTGTTAATCAAAATGTTTCTTCGAAAATGTAATAAACTCAAAAATTTAGACATTTATTGAATAGAAATCCTTAACATAAACTCCAATCTAACTCCTCTAAAACTTGATTACATAAATTTGATTCTAATGAAATGAGAAAATCATTATTGGAGATTCTATGTACAAATAAGAATTTAACCTCTTTAGTCATTACTAATAATACACTTTTAATGATGTAAAAAATGTAATAGAAATAATTTGTATAAACGGCATTCTGACTTCACTGAATCTTACTAAAAATCAACTTGGTTTCGAAGGAATAAAAGAATTAGCAAATGCTATTTACCGGAATAATACCTTGACTTTCTTGGATCTTAGTAGCAACAAATTGGTTATGAGGAAAAACAACGACTGAAGCTCTTTACGTAAATAATGTCTTAACTTCTTTGAATCTTAGTTGTAATAAGCTTGGTTTTATGGAGCAAAATTTGTCGCAGAATCTCTTTGTAAAAACATTAATTCAACCAATTTAAACCTCAGTTTTATCAACTTGGTCCTGAGGGTGTAAATGCATTTGCAAAAGCCCTTTACAAAAATGACTCTTTAATACATTTTGATCTTAGTAGTAATAGAATTAGAGTTGATGGTAGAATAGTAATAGCAGAAGCCCTTTGCAAGAATATCACTATAATAGATCTTAATCTTTGTGGTAGTGGAATTGGCGTTGAAAGAGGAAAAGCAATTTCCGATACTCTTTGTATGAACAGTACCCTGACTTTTTTAGACATCAGTTATAATCATCCTAATTTTGAAGAAATAAAGGCAATAGCAAAAGCCTTTTGCAAGAATAACATTATGACTCATCTCAATCTTAATAGTAATGAAATTTGTGTTAAAGGAGGAAAGGCAATTGCAAAAACTCTTCTCAAGAATTGTACTTTGACTTTTTTAGATATTAGTTATAATTGCCTTAATTTCAAAGGAGAAAAGGAATTATTAGATTCTCTTGACATAAATATCAATCTATCGTTTTAATTCTCAGTGGAACTAATTTGGCCTTTAAAGGATTTGTTGCAAATGGTTCTTGTTATGAACTTTGTTGTAACAAAGATTGTTTAAAAGAAGAATTAAGAAAGGCTGGGGAAAGAGTTACTTATTATCCTATTTGTATGATGTTCTGAGTTCTATTTGACATGTCTCATTCTTAAATTAGAAACAGATTTAGGTTATTTTGCAATTAGTATAAATTTTTTTTAAAAAAAATAAATTATACGGAATGAATATTAATTCACATGTGTATGTTTGATTTCGCTTTTAACATATAAAATATAGATGCAAGCATTTGGACATAACTCAATGATATTATGATGCGTCAAAAGGCCATAACTGATGCATGCCGTAACATTTGGCTTGTGTCGCAAATTTGACTTTTGCGTAATATCTGATTTGCATTTTAACTTATAACTTACGTCCGATGTAACATCTATCTTTGCTGAGTTCTTAATATTTTACTTATCCTCGTAATACCGTTATGTCTTAACATTTGACATAAAGTTTTTGTCATTTATTCAATATGAAATACTTGACTCTACGTTGCAAAGTGTAAAGTATACTGTCTAGTTATTACCATTGTTATTTTATATAAGTTGTCGGGATAAATTCATGATCGACCAATAATTAAATAAAAAAACCCGTTTAATATAACAATCTTTATCTATTTTTCTAATAACATAACTTTTTATGTGTTGTAACATCTTTGTATTGCCGTAACTTTTTATATTCCGCAACTAAGTTACCGCAAAGGTCAGATATTATGGCTACGTTGTTATGACACTTTTGACATGATGACACGTCAAATGGACGTAACCATACGTCTTCAAATGTCTGCATCTATAGATAAAACACATCCTACAATATTATCTTGAGTTATTATCTTGAGCTTAACAACTTTTCTCAAATGCATAAAAAAAATTTGTTATAGTCATCCAGATCACTATTCTAACTATGGCAATTTTGCTGGAAATCCAATCGATCAAGGTGACTAAGAAAAATAATGGTTACCAGCTCCATGTTTTTTGATTTAAAATGGTTGATGCGATTATAAACCAGAGCATCCTTAGTTTAGTTTAATCGTTTCCATCCGAATTGACTTCTGGTTTACTGATTAATTTGAAGCTTTTTACAGGTTCAACCCTCCGTAAATGCACCCGTTTTAGGACTATAGGAAATTTTTTTTTGAAAATAGGGTGTGCATTCATGTAGAGCATTTTATTAATTTATGGAGGTTTGATTCTAATATAATTCTGTACTCAATTCTTATGTAAAAAATATTAGACCATTAAGCTGAATCAATTATTTGATTCTATCTCAGTAAATTTTATGTTTTTATATAATAACCCATGCGTGTGATAAAATAAGCACGTTCTACTATGCACATGATAGAAATTAAGTAAAGCAAATGATGCTAGTTAAATATAGCGTAGGATGTCTAATAGCAAAAGGAATAAACCTATTCGTGTTACTATGATGTAGTTACAAGAAAATGAGAAACAAAAATAATTTTAATTTGTTTTTGGTTCAAGGATTATACAGATTTAAATTAAATCAATTATTATAATACTTTTAGTTAAATTAAAACCAAATTCATTTATATAGTTTATAAATTAATATCTTACCAATTAACTATACTATTCTTTCAAATTGTATTGAAATTCTGGTATTATTTTTGTATGCAATTTTTGCTAATCTTTGGTATTCTTTAGAACTAAGATAGTTATAACAAATATTCAAATTAGTCAACGTAGTGTTTATATAAAGTGCTTTTACTAATTCTTTAACTCCTTCATTGCCAAGTTTATTATGCTTAAGATCTAAAGAAGTTATAGAAGTATTTTTGCAAAGAACCTCTGCCAATATCTGCCCTTCTTTTAAAGTAAATTTATTATCAGTAAGATTTAAATTAGTTAAAGTAGTGTTTTTGCAAAATGCATTCGCTAATACTTTTATTCCTTCGAAACAAAGTCGACAGGAAGAAAGATCTAAATAAGTTAACGTATTATTATTACAAAGGGCATGTGATAATTCCTCTACCCCAGAAAGTATATAATTATGACCGCTAATATCTAAGCAAGTTAAAGTAGTATTTTCATAAAGAGCCTTCGATATTGCTTTTACTCCATCAGAAGTAATTAGATTTGTGCTAAGATTTAGAGAAGTTAAATTAGCATTTTTACAAAGAGCTTCGGCTAAAATTTCTGCTTCTTCAGACCCAAGTTGGTTTCCACAAAGGTTTAAATCTCTTAGAGTGGTATTTTTACAAAGAGCTTCTACTAATGACTTGTCCTCCTTAAAACCAAGTTTATTATGACGAAGGTTTAAAGAAGTTAAAGTGATATTTTTACAAAGTGCTTCTGATATTGCTTTTAATCCTTCCAAACAAATTTTATTGCTTCCAATGTTTAAATCATTTAAGGCAGTATTCACGAAAAGTGCCTCTGATATCACCTTTATTCCTTCATCACCAAAATTATTACCAAAAAGGTTTAAGGAGGTTATAGTATTGTTTTTGCGAAGAACTTCAGCCAATACTTTTCCTTCATTAATACCAAATTTATTGCTATCAAGTTTCAAAGTTCTCAGAGAAATATTTTTATAAAGGGTATTTGCAAGTGCTTTCACTCCTTCAAGACCGAATTGATTATAACTGAGACTTAAAGATGTCAAAGTTGTATTTTTGTAAAGAGCTTTTGCAAGTGCTTTTATTCCTTCGTCACCAAGTTTATTATATGAAACATTTAGAGAAGATAGGGTTGAGTTTTTACAAAGTCCCTCTGCTAGTAATTTTGCTTCTTTAGGCCCAAGTTGACAATCAAATAGCTTTAATGAGGTTAGACAAGCATTTCTCCGAAGAGTATCTGATATTGATTTTATTTCTTCAAAACTAAAAGCAGAATAATCCGAAAGATCTAATGAAGTGATAGTGTTTTTATGAAGAATTTCTATTATTACAATTCCAATATTATTGATGGAGTCATTTATATTAAAATACTTAATTCTTTCACTTGTTCGTAATAACATTGCAGTTATCGAACATTTAACTTTTTCAATTGTATTTTCTATTTCTTCATATTCTTCATAGGTACCATACTCATATCCAAAATAAATAAAATCCGAAACACTGATACGTTCGAATCCCTCACGGCCAAGCCAATTTGCAACACCTATTTCTAACTTATCATAACTGATTGATGTAGTATAAGATGTATATTCAAATAATAATTTTGGTCCATTTGGGAGTAATATATTTAATGGAGTTAATGATTCTTTTTCTTCGTCATTTAATAACAGAAGGTACATTCTTATTAATTCTTTATTATAACAATGCAACAATGGTTCACTCCATAAGATTGGAACAGTATTTCTACACCATTGACGATTTACAAGAAGGCATGAAAACAAGGTTCTATAATTAGTTTTAAGATTATTAAATATTTCAAAAAGGCATTCATTGGGTAAGAATATCATTTTGAACAAATTAAAAACGTAAATTGTAAAGATCACCTAAATTAGATGAATTTATATAAAAAATGAACTTCTATAAAAAGTAATTGATTATCCGCATGCTTATATTATTGGGGTGTCCAATGCACTATGTAAATCAAATCTATTGTTAGGGAAACCCGTTGCGCAACGATCGTCGAAAACGTGACCGAAAACGTGACCGGAATTGCAATCTGGATCGTGACCCAAAACCAGCGATCGTGTAACCCGATTTCTCCCCATTGTATGCAAGAGAAGCCCCAAGATTCGGAACAAGTCACTCACGATTGTAAGCCTGGGCCCCACATGCAACAATTATAATTAACCTAAAAAGGAAGAAAGACTTAGTAGAATCACCACGACGCGCAACAAGGAAAAGGTGTGATAACTTACTTTCACGGGCTTACAGCAGAGCCTTAATACCGCAAAGACATTTTGGTTATGCAGCTGTAGCTCTATGAGCGGCACCTACGAAATAGAGCAGTTGATGAAAATAAGGGAGTATGAGTCAAAGGATGAAATTGTGCAATTAAAAGAAAAAGAAAACATTAGTATAGTAAAAGTGAAAATTTTTCCAATATACATTCCTGACAAATTTGTTATAAAAAGCTCACCTTTTCACCTTTAAAAAAAGAGAGGATCTTTTATCTCTCTTACTTCTGTAATAAAAAGGAAATAATAATAGATAAAACTGTTTATAAATTATATAAAAGTACCAAGAGACATACATTCTTTAAAAAGTCCCTATCATTACCTGGTGACTTGCTTAAAAGCCATCTTAATCATTGCTAAATTGTAACCACCTCACTTTGTTTTAGAGTAACATTATATAACATCAATGATTTTGAAGTGACAATTTGTTATATTTGTTTCATCCTTGAACTTGTCCCTATTACCTCATGACAATATAATAAATTTAATATTCAGATTTTTTTTATGATTGTTTTACAAATTCTTTTTTTTTTAATCATTGTATAAGAAAATAATTATATATAAAATTGTGTACATTTTGTACTATTATTGTGATTCATAGGTGTGTGCAAACTGTTATTCATAAAAAACAAAAACCTAATCACTTCAATTATGACACATTTAATAAATTAATATAATAGAAAAGTTTATCTAATTATTTATCTATTTATTATATTAGTTCTGTAGCTACTTAAATATTATAAAAATAAAATTTATTATTGTTATTAGGCTACAAATCTATCTAGAATTGTAATATAAGGATTTTACAGTCTATATTATCATTTAATTTATATAAATTGTTGAATTTTAAAAATGTTGAATAAAGAATCTAATTATGTAAAATATATGTATTTTTTTATTTTAAGGATTTTAGAAATTTTTAAAATATTTTAGTTGCTAATTTATTATTAATTAATTTATTTTTAACAATAGTTCTTTTCTGTTTAGTTTTTAAATGAATTTTTGATAGTTTTTCTTAAATAAATAAGGTTTAAAAAGGTTTAGATCCTAATAGTTAAATTCTTGATTTTTATAAATTAATAGATATATTAGGATGTGTTTTAAGATTATATTTGTTGAATATACTTTTAAAATATTAATGATAAATGATTATAGATCAAATTTGGTACTTAATAAAATTATATATTAATAAATAATTGGGTAATTTGGTGTAGATAGATTGTAAAAAAAAACAAAAATTGTTTTTAAAAATTATTATCTTTTAATTTTCAAATAATCTAAAAGATTTTTATTTCTTATTTATTATATTATTTACTAATTTATTTATATATTTTTTTTATATTTTGATGATATTTTCTAATAAATAAGTATTTAGTACAATCTTAATATTTGCAACTGCAAAATTAGAATCATGAATTCTTCTAAATTGGCATATAAAAAGAGGTAAATGTATCTATAAATTTATATATCATTTAAATGTATTTAATGTTTTTACTAATCTCTATTCAATTTTATTATTTAAATTATTAAACTTATCTGTAGATAAAGTTTCATAAACTAATAATATTTCTTTTACAAAGAGGTCATTAAGATGTTTAGATATTATTTGCAAATCATTAATCCATTGTTCAACCTTATCTGACATTTTACTTACTCTAAATCATTTGAAAAATTTGTAATATTTGTATTTTTATCAATTAAAAAAAACATAATTTTTTTATAAAACTATTTGCCAAAACTATTATTTAAATCTTTATATTTAGTTTATTATTTTATAAAAAACTATAAAATAATTTTTATTTTTTTTAAATAGTATTCAGAAATTTTGCTTGTTTTTTCTAGTTGGTTAATAAACTAACTAGAAAATTGTAAATAAATATCTCTTTAATTTAAATATAATTAATTAATATAACTAACAGATTGAGATAGGTTTTTTATATTTTTTATGATTATAATTAATAATAGTTTATATAATTCATTAATTTTTCTGCTTTTATATTTAATAAATTACCTTTATTAGATTTGTTATATTCACAGTAAAGATAATAAACTAAATTAAGAATATTAAACAAATATGATTCTAAACAAATTTTTAAAAGTAATTTAGTTTTTCCAAATATTGTATTATTAAAATATATTAAAGCTATATATAACATATATAGACCACAAAAAAATTCAAGTTATTTTTGCTAAATATTAATAATTAAATTTAACAATAGTACTAATAGTTAATTCAAATATATAAGCTATATTATTAGTAAGCCAATATTTAATATTGTGCTAAATTTAACAAATTTTTTATAATAGCTTTTCTAATACTTAAAGATACTATAAATGCTGAACAATAATACAAAATTTTCATATTAAGAATAGTAAGCATAGGTTCTTGTTTATTTTTATTCCAATAAGATATATATATTAAAATATTTTTTTCTTTTTTAGTATTTTTGTCTATTAAAATTCTATATAAGCTAAATTGTTTAAAAATTGAGATATATTCTTTTATATAAAAATTTCTATTACTTCTTTTGTTTATCATAATAAAGTATTTAAGTTAAATACAACTTAGAAGTTAACTAATAAGAAATATTATTATTTTTTTTATATATTGTATTATTAATAATATTGAATTATTATTTTTTTTTTTTTTTTTTTTAAGGTGAAGTCTTGCTTGTATCTTTATTAAGTAATTTATAAAATAGTAACATATGTG
>CAJVQA010001564.1:0-25055 GCA_910591915.1 Cetraspora pellucida
AAGTTTTATTAGTAGCAAAGCTTTATTTTTTATAAAAATTATATTGTACCACAAAGATCATATAAAAAATGATCTACATATACTCTACCCTTAATTCTTGCTTGCGATTCTCGTATAATATCAGTACTGCTTCCATATATGCTTTAAAAGCCATTAACCATTCAGATATGTCTCTGAATGCAGTATTACGTGTGCATTTCTTTATTGATATTGTTTCACTTTCAGATGTCTGCAGTACTGTATCCTCGCCTTCGTATTTCACATTGTCAACAATATTCTTGTATACGAAATCTTGCAAGTTTATGAATGAACTGAATGTGAGTAACTTCCATATTTTGTTTGGTAGGCTTGGTTTGAGTGGTAATAATTCAATAATCTTCTGACCCTCATTTCAGTTCAGGACCCACCATCTCCAAATTTGTTCGGTTGCAATGGCCTCTTTATTGGTCATACCCTGTACATCTGACAATAGTTTTAATGACACATAGCTCAATGTGGGGAATTTTCTGTTGGTGATTTTGTATTTCACTGATTTGACATCATCTAACACTGTCTTTCACGAAAGGGTATTTTCTGAATTGACTTTTGTGATTAAGCTATTAATTATTGGAGTTGACGGATAGTTACCTTCTCCTTGTTCTGTATTGTAATCTGTGCCGGTTGTTTGCATTTGTGTGTTCTGCTGGTCTCAGGGTTTTGTCTTGTTGGTGTTTCATTATCTCTGGGTCAATTGATATTACTTCCATTACCTATCAAATTGGTCTGTTCTAACTGCACAAAACGTTGATTGATCGTCTCTATGCTGGTCCATGTATTTCCGCATATTTTCCATTATTGATGTTGCTGATGACTGGATTATTGCTTCCATGTAAACTTTTGTCTGTGTATCCATTTGTCTGTTTATTTCGTTTGTTACATGCCCTTGACTATCGTGTGGCATGCCCGCCTCAATTGTATCTTCCGAATTTGTGCTTCCGTCTTGGCTATCATCTTTGTTTTTCGCTTTTCGTTTACTCATTTCGCGAGAGAAACGTTTTGGCAATTTAGTTAGACATAGACTACGCACATGGTTTTGCATCATTCTTTAACATTATACTTATCTGTACTTGACTTGAATCCTGCTCGAGTCAATGATTACCTCATGATTACCAGATCTGGAAATTGATGGAGCGTCATTGTTTATTCTCTCATGATGTCGATTTCTTATGCGTTGTTCGGCCCCTTGCCAGCCGAGGTGGCTCCAGTCTTTGATCATGTGCTTGGCACTTGTCACATTACCGCTTAGCCATCTTTTCGATCTGTTGACTGCAAGTCAACTCGAAAGAATCGCACACATCATTTCACTCGCTCGTAAACCATACCCTATGTACTTAGTACACCGTTCCTGGTATTAATCATAACACTATACTACTATTATTATTATTTAGTAAATTATTTATTAATGCAAATGGAATTCAATTTATTTTTTTAAATGTACCAGAGAAGTATTTATTTATTGTCATGAGCTAACAATAATATTTACAGAAGATTCTCCAAATCAATGTTAGATTGCGCTGCAAGAACAAGCATTTCAACGAAAGCCATTGGGAATTGATATGTCATACAGAATGAGGTGAGGTATATTTAAGCCACTCAATAATATTTTAAAGTTATTTAAAGGACATAACTTGGTTACGGTACTTATGTGTGAGGTAGGGTACATAAGATTACTAACCGATATTAAAACCCAGTAATACCAGAAATTCCTATTACTTCTATTACTGTTATGATTATTGTCAAATCACCAACGTCATGCCTCTGGCGAGTTCCTTATGATATGATTTTATAAGTCCTGTTGATTTAACTCGTAACATTATATGTATTTTTTTTGCATTGTTATTTCAGATCTTTCCTGGCAGTTACTGATTCTTCCCGTTTGATTATTGATTTTTTTTTTTTTTAGTTAGTGGCACATTGTTGTGTTGGTTAACGGCTCATTTGATTTCGAAATTTAAGGTTTAACCGATCCCATAGTACACACAGAATAGGAAATATGTTAAATTTTTATAAATTTCCATTCCTAGCATGTGACTGGTCATTTTGATGATGCACTTGATTCAAAAGGAAAGAACGTACCCGATCTAAACTTAATCCCACACTTGGTGTGCAACACAAAAATAATCTTTTCACAATGATTGGTCACTTAAGTGGCAACATTTCAAAAATAATCTCTTATGGCTTGGACAGGTATAATTTAGGGTATAATGATTATTGTGTTAATCATTTGTAGCAAAGAAGTTTACTGTATTGGTATATGTTATTAAATTTTTTTATTTTTTACGTCATAATAGGAAATAAAATGGTTACGAAAAAAAACGACTCGTATCAGAAGATATGAATAATCCAGGATATAGTTGCTAGTGAAACTGGTGACTATCTAAAATCTGATCGACTGTTATATTATGTTTCGAGTTTGACCAGTTTCATCAGCAACTCTAATCCAGAAGGAATATGAATATGGAATTGGGGATGAAAACAAGAAAGATTTTGAAGGTATGCAAAATGCAAACCAAATCTCCATATATATTTATTTGTGGTCAGGTATGCAGAGAAGTATTTTTCGGTTATATTAATAACGTAAACAAATTGTCAATTTAGGATATGTTATTATCAATATGATTAAATGTGGCGTATTCATAACGGATTCTTTACTCTGTAAAAATTCTTTTTGATTTTTTTACATTTAAAATGTCAACTAAACAGTCGTCTGATGAAATCAACGAACTTATTAACAAATTTGGCGAACTGAGTTTTGAGAATTGTCAAAAATCAGCAGAAAAAGGAGAATCTAATGGAAAGTTCATGCTTGGTTATTGCTATGAACATGGAATCGATGTTGAAAAAGATGAGCACAAGGCATTCGAATATTATCAAGAATCAGCAAATATGAATAATTCTTATGGAATGCTTCAAGTCGGTAATTGTTACCATCAAGGGAATGGGGTTGAAAAAGATGAACGCCAGGCATTTACTTGGTATAAAAAATCGGCAGATGCGGGAAATTCTAAGGGAATGCTTCAAGTCGGTAATTGTTATCGTCAAGGGAATGGGGTTGAAAAAGATGAACAGCAGGCATTTGCTTGGTATAAAAAGTCAGCCGATAAGGGAAACTCTGACGGAATGTATCAAGTCGGCTCTTTCCATGAGTTAGGAATTGGTGTCGAAATTGATAAGAATAAAGCATTTGAGTTTTACAAGAATTCAGCAAAGGCGGATAATTCGAAAGGATTTTCTAAACTTATCATATTATCCGATGAAATGGGACGTGCCGATGGAATGTTTCAAATCGGTAATTGTTATCTTCAAGGTGTTAGCGTTGAAAAAGATGAACACCAAGCATTTGCTTGGTATAAAAAATCAGCCGATATGAATGATCCAGAAGGAACATATAGGCTCGGGTACTGTTACGAACATGGGATTGGAGTTGAAAAGGATGAAAACAAAGCATTCGTTAATTATCAAAAATCCGCCGACCTTAATAATCCTAACGGAATGTATCAAGTTGGATATTGCCATTATTTAGGAATCAGAGTTGAAATCGATAAGAAGAAAGCTTTTGAGTATTATTTGAAGTCGGCTGAGGCGAGTAATTCCATGGGAATTCGGAAAACTGCTATTTGTTACTATTACGGAATTGGCGTAGAACAAAATTATAGTAAATATAATGAATGGATTAATAAGTATGCTAATTTTAAATTTTAATGTTATAATAATTGAAAATATTTTATGCAATTTTAATAATTCAATTTTATCTATCAGGGAGTGAGTATAAAAAAAATCTATTAATTCACAATTACTGTAATTATTAAGCTTATAATATTAATTGTTTTTATTTATTAGCCCGTAAGTATAAAGAACATTTATTAATCATTGCAATTAAAAACAATTCACAAATCAAGAACATAAATGCTTATTTAATATTACATAATGCCTTTAAATTATTTATTTGCATTGATTTAGTTAGTAAGTATAAGCAACATTTATTAATTATTTGAATTAAAAACAAAAACACAGATCAAGAACATAAATACTTATTTACCATTACACGAAAATCATTCCATTCATATTAATTTAGTGAGTAAGTATGAAGATCACAAATCAAGAACATAAATAATTATTTACGATTACATAAAAATTGTTTCATTCTCATTAATTATTCATTCATATTAATTTAGTGAGTGAGTATAAACAACATTTTATTAATCATTGGAATTAATGATTGGAATTAAAAACAAGAACACAAATCATAAATATAAATACTTATTTACCATTATATAAAAATCATTTCATTCACATTAATCATTTATTTATTCATATTAATTTAGTGAGTAAGTATAAACAACATTTATTAATAATTGGAATTAATGATTGGAATTAAAAACAAGATCACAAATCAAGAACATAAATACTTATTTACCATTATATGCAAATCATTTCATTTACATTAATTTAGTAAGTGAGTATAAGCAACATTTATTAATAATTGAATTAATGATTGGGATTAAAAACAAGATCACAAATCAAGAACATAAATACTTATTTACCATTATATGAAAATCATTTCATTCACACTAATTTTTCATTCATATTAATTTAGTCGGTGAGTATAAACAACATTTATTAATGATTGGAATTAATAATTGGAATTAAAAACAAGATCACAAATCAAGAACATAAATACTTATTTAACATTGTATAAAAAACATTTCATTCACATTAATTATTCATTCAGCTCGTAAGTATAAATAACATTTATTAATGATTTGAATTAAAAACAAGATCACAAATCAAGAACATAAATACTTATTTACTATTACATGAAAATCATTTCATTCGCATTAAACATTTCATTCATATTAATTTAGTCGGTGAGTGTAAACAACATTTATTAATGATTAGAATTATGAACAAGATCACAAATCAATAACATAAATACTTATTTACCATTACATGAAAATCATTTCATTTACATTAATTATTTATTCATATTAATTTAGTGAGTGAGTATAAGCAACATTTATTTATAATTGGAATAAAAAACAAGATCACAAATCAAGAACATAAATACTTATTTATCATTACATGAAAATTATTTCATTCGCATTAATCTTTCATTCATATTAATTTAGTATGTGAGTATAAAGAACATTTATTAATAATTAGAATTAATGATTGGAATTAAAAACAAGATCACAAATCAAAAACATAAATACTTATTTACTATTACATGAAAATCATTTCATTTGCATTAATTGTTCATTCATATTAATTTAGTTAGTAAGTATAAACGACATTTATTAATGATTGGAATTAAAGACAAGATCACAAATCAAGAATATAAATACTTATTCACCATTATATGAAAATTATTTCATTCGCATTAATCATTTATCTATTCATATTAATTTAGTGAGTAAGTATAAACAACATTTATTAATCATTGGAATTAATAATTGGAATTAAAAACAAGATCTTAAATAATGAATATAAATACTTATTTACCATTACATGAAAATCATTTCATTTACATTAATCATTCATTCATATTAATTTAGTGAGTAAGTATAAGCAACATTTATTAATGTTTGAATTAAAAACAAGATCACAAATCAAGAACATAAATACTTATTTACCATTGCATAAAAAATCATTTCATTCACATTAATCATTCATTCATGTTAATTTAGATCGTGAGTATAATCAATATTTATTAATGATTGGAATTAAAAACAAAATCACAAATCAAGAACATAAATACTTATTTACTATTACATAAAATCATTTATTATTCATTTATATTAATTTAGTTTGTGAGTATAAACAACATTTATTTATAATTGGAATTAATGATTGGAATTAAAAACAAGATCACAAATCATGAACATAAATACTTATCTACCATTACATGAAAATCATTTCATTCGCATTAATCATTCATTCATTTATATTAATTTAGTCCGTAAGTATAAACAACATTTATTAATGATTGGAATTAAAAACAAGATCACAAATCTAGAACATAAACACTTATTTACCATTAAATAAAAATCATTTATTCGCATTAATTATTCATTCATATTAATTTAGTCAGTGAGTATAAACAACATTTATTAATGATTGGAATTAATGATTGGAATTAAAAACAAGACTATAAATCAAGAACATAAATACTTATTTACCATTACATGAAAATCACTTCATTCGCATTAATCTTTCATTCATATTAATTTAGCATGTGAGTATAAAGAATATTTATTAATGGCTGGAATTAAAAACAAGATCACAAATCAAGAACATAAATACTTACCGTATAGTTCCGAAATTAAGCACCTGGCCTCCACTATTCACAATCTGGCCTGCATTATACCAATTTTGGCCTGTACTACATGCAAAAAAGGGGTGCTTAATTTCGGAACTATACGGTATTTACCATTACATGAAAATCATTTCATTCATTAATCATTCATTCATATTAATTTAGTTTGTGAGTATAAACAACGTTTATTAATGATTAATATTAAAAACAAGATCACAAATCAAGAACATAAATACTTATTTACCATTACATGCAAATCATTTCATTTACATTAATCATTCATTCATATTAATTTAGTGAGTGAGTATAAGCAACATTTATTAATAATTGAATTAATAATCGGAATTAAAGACAAGATCACAGATCATGGACATAAATACTTATTTATCATTACATGAAATCATTTCATTCACATTAATTTAGTCGGTGAGTATAAAAGCTATTTATAACGGGTATAAAGTTTAATAGCGTGACAAATAAAATAAAATACAATATATTATATACTTTAAAGTGAATCTGAATATGGAAAATGTGCACATTGTAATGAAGATAACACGCAACCAGCATGGTGTCTATCATGTGATCCAGATATTACTATTCACGAATGGAAAAGTATAAGTTACGACATTGATGATTGCGTCAGAGAATTTCAACTTAGAACATTTCATTATGAGGATGTAATTGAATGGATTCCATTTGATCGATTATCCAATATTAAAAAAATCGGCCAGGGAGGATTTGGCTCTGTATATTCAGCAACATGGTTGGATGGTATACGAAAAGTTGATGGAAGTGATTCTGATTATGTAAGAGCGCGTGAACCATCAAGCATCGTTGCACTCAAGACATTGGCTAGCTCTAAGGAAAATAATTTTGATTTTCTAAAGGAAGTAGGTTATAATTTATTATTACGTTTATAATTTTTCTAATAATTAATTGATCTAAATTATTTTTTAATACCTTAAGTTTAAGAGTCTTATGAAATGTAACTTAAATTATATTAATAAGAAAAGGCTTGCAATATATGGAATAACTCAAAATACAAAAACAAATGAATATTTAATGGTACTTCAGTATGCTAATAAAGGAAGTCTTCATAAACATTTGAGAAAAAGGTTTACTGAACTTACATGGCAGGCTAAATTGCAAATACTTAAAGACATTTCAGATGAGTTAGATGAGATTCACAGACATGCAGGATACATTCATGCTGATTTTCATAGTGGTAACATTTTGCAAGACGAGTGCGCTTATATTGCAGATCTAGGATTGTCTAGAAAGAAAGATGAATGTGTTTCAAAAGGCGATATTTATGGTGTCATGCCGTATGTTGCTCCGGAGGTTTTATTAGGTGACAAAGATTTTACACAAGAATCCGATATCTATGGCTTCGGTGTTATTATGGCTGAAATGTCAACTGGACAAAGACCTTTTGATGGTTTCAAATTCGATACAAACCTTGCAGTCAAAATTTGTAAAGGGTTGCGTCCAGAAATTGCACATGGAACTCCCAAATGCTATGTTGAATTGGCACAGAAATGTATGGATGCTGATCCAGAAAAGCGGCCTAGTGCTTGGGATATTTATGATAAAATTGAAGAATGGATTAAGATCATGGAAAGTTCAGATGATAATGAAATTAAAAGGCAATTCTTAGACGCTGATAAAGTTATCAAAACATTACCGGTAGGAAAGCATTCTGATGAAATATATACTAGTAAAATTATTAGTACTAAATTAATCTCAAAAACGTTTAAAGGTATTTTTTGTTTACTAATATGTGTATATTAAAAATTATATTATATTTATTAATTTAAATATTTATTTAGATTTGTCTCAAACTGATCTGCACAAATAAAGCTTGATATAGATAATAATTTTGAAAATTTTGGTATGTATATAATAATAGTTTTATTTTCATAAAATTTATTATCAATAATAATTTATTTGTTTAATAAATATAAATTATAAATAACAGACTTAATAAAAATTTTTATATATTTGTATTCTAAGTTTTTTTAAAAAAAAATTATATTATAAAATATAATATATATAGTATTATTTACATACAATTATATTATTTTTTAAACTGTATTCTAAGTGAATTTGTTTAAAAAATTAAATTTTAGTATTTCTAAATAAAATAATTTATTAATAATATATAGTATATATATGTATATTTTTTTTGGTGTTAAGATGAGGTTTTGCTCATATCTTTAATAATAATTTTAACTGTATATTTTAATACAAAAGTACTAAAATAAACTAAGTTGTTTGTAACAAAATAAAAATTACATGTAAAAATGAGAGCTTAGACTAGTTTATCTGTAATCTAAACTGACTATGATGATCAAGGTCTATCTAGATTTGGAGTGTTAATATATAATTAGAAGAAATATTATATTTAATTCAGAAAATTGACTAGATATTAAGTTTTCTAAATTTTTGACCAATTGGTGTACTTATATTGGATTATAAATGAAATTGATCTGCAATGTCACATAGGTATGAGTATCATCTTTTACCATGAAAAGTATTCAGAGTCTCTTACTATCTACCTTAGTTTTTCTTGATTTATACCTTAAGTATATTGTATAACAGAAAGTATACTACCTGAGAAATCTTGTGTATAAGAAATACTTATTATAGAACAATTTGTCTAGTAAAAGACTCATTAAGCTTTTGATTTATATATGTTATGAATATAAAATCTTATTTAATTTGTTATATTTTTAACAATTAATTCTAAAGGTTTTTAACAATCAATTCTCAAAATTTATAATAGTCAATTTTCAAAATTTATAATAGTCAATTCTCAAAGTTTTTAATAGTTAAAATTTATTTAAATATAGAACAAAGATATACACCTATGACAAGACTTCAAATAAAAAAATATCAATAGATAGTATATAAAAAACTTTATATTCTTATATATTTTAATAGGTAGCAATAGAGATTCTAGTTGGTTTGTTTAATTTTATTTATTAATCAGTTTTTTACAATTAATGTATAAGCAAAGTTTTAGGTACTACTGTTTGTAATATTGCTGATAAATTTGGAATTCAGTTAAAACAAATATGAAAATAGCATAGTAAAAAATAAGAGCTTATGCTTGCAAAACCTCATATTAAGCATTTAAATAGTAGTCTATAGTTTGCTTATTATAAACTTAAATTAAAACTTGCTACATAGGTCAAAAATTTATACAATAATTTAAAGCCTATTAGTCATTTTATAATACAAGCAAAAGCAACTGGTTTAGCTAATTTACCATAATATACAAATCAGTTTTTTTATATTGGTTTATTTAAGTAGAGCAATAAATAGTTAAATAGTTTTATATATTATTATAAATTTAGTAATTATCACAAAACTACAGTTATACAACACTTACTTACAGATTTAGAAGCTAAGCAACAAAAATTTATTAATATTATCATACTTAATATAATTATCTATTATTATTTATTGGAAATATAAATAAAACATTACTTCTATCTAATACAAACTACTATAGTTATACAATTGAACACTTCTTATCTTACAAAATGCCATAGCTTATTATAGTATTTAATAATCAAATTATTGTTAACAAAGCCAGAAGGCAACCTTTTGCATCTGAATTTATTTTTATTACCTATTGGCAATGTAATATTAAATTACAATTTACTCAACTTTATTCTCTTTCATCTATGCAATCCTATATATATTTGGTTATTCTCTAATAATTGCTAACAAATGTACAATTGTAATCTTTACCAATCATTCAATTCAATTTTTGGGTCAAATTAATACTTATAACAAAACTCTTAATTTTATGCTAATCATTTTGATTGTATATATTCTATTGTAATTTGACATTCTATTCAAATTTTAGAGCTTCCAAATATCACTATTATTATTCAACTAATTTTTATAATTTTTGAATCTAGTTCACTTATATATAACCTTTAACAAATAGCCAACTATAACACTAATCTATCAGAACTTTACTTTTATATAGATGCCTCTGTTATTGATTTGAGTACTTCACAATACTTTATGAATATCAGATAGGTTCAAATTTCTAATACTTGATACTACATATATTTTAAGTTTAAACAAAACTTTGGTCTTGTGCATTTAAAGCTGAATTTACTGTTATTCTATTTGTTCTCATTATTGCCTCTAGAAATAGTATTATAAACATATATATAGATTCTCAATTTGTAATTTCTAAATACCAAAGTATTTTGAACTCTTCTACAACTTTATCTTATATACATATATTATATTTTTCACTATAGAATTTATTATTCAACTTTGTTAGCTTATACAAAATTCAAATTATTTTTTACAAAGTTACTGTGCATCAAGACAACATATATAATAATCTTGATGACTAACTAATATAAAACTATTATAATCTAACATATCTAACTTTTATGCATTATAATATATAATTTATTTTATATTCTAAATCTTGAAATTTTTTTTTTAGAATTATCTACTTGTTGTAACATTTATATAATTTGTTATATACATATTTATGCATTATAAACTATACAAAACCAGTTTCAAAAGTAGAATAAAATCTTTAAACAAATTAATTAACAAGCCACTTAGCTATACATTAATAATAATCAAAAATTTTAAATTTTTCATATAGTTTTCAATCTTTTGCTCTTAAATTCTTTAGAATTAAAATTCTATTTGATGATCTTCCTACTTCACACATTCTACACAAACAATATCATT
Organism: Cetraspora pellucida; assembly: GCA_910591915.1. Taxonomy (NCBI): domain Eukaryota; kingdom Fungi; phylum Glomeromycota; class Glomeromycetes; order Diversisporales; family Gigasporaceae; genus Cetraspora; species Cetraspora pellucida. The sequence continues at coordinate 11,093 of CAJVQA010001564.1, forward strand.
CATATCTACCAACTTGTTACTAATATTATAAAACCAGTTCTCACCTTCATTAAATAATATGTTTATTTAATCAACTTTATATAACTTTATTACAATATACTCTAAATACAAATATACTTGATACTACTTCTGAAACTATAACTAAACTACATCATCAAATTAGACAACTGTATTGTATAACTACACACAATACAGTAGACCTACCATCAGTCTTTTCAACCCTATTAGGCTTAGTGCCAAATAAAATTATCTCTATTATCTCAAATCTATTATCTAAAAAACAGTTATAATACTTGTTATTAAATTTTTATTTATTTTAATTAATAAATAAATTATAAATTTGGATTCCTTATTGTATTTCAAGATCAATAACATACCTTTCCATTTTTAATTCAACTTTTAATCTTATTTTACATTTATCTTAATCTTTTTTTTCTAATTCAATTTGCTCTAAAATTAACTCCTAATATATACAATAAATCAAATACCAAACTAATTTTTTATATATAATCACTAACATCCAAATCAAAATAAGCTTTGGCCACTTCTGTTAGTTTAGGTCACAGATAAACTAGTCTGAGTTTCTACTTTTTTTATAATATTTTTAAAAATAAATTATGTATTATATAAAAATTTTAAATAAATATTTAATAAAGATAAAGACATGGACTTACTATTAATATCAATATATATATATATATTTAAAATATTTTTTAAATAAATTGCCAATACTATTAACCTTTACTTTTATAACAATAACTAGTTTATATACTTTTGGATAAATTCTGAAAATTATGCTAAAAGTGCTGCCATTATGATTTGCAATTACTTTTAATCACACATATACAACTGTTAAACACATCTGAAGAAGCAGTAGCTTTAGACTTTTTCTTCAAAAATGAAATTAAACTCTATATTATAGCAGTTTATTTTTCTTCTACTAACACATATCAATATAATAAAATACAAGAAACAGTTATTTCATGAATCCAACAAGCCTACCAAATTAACCTTCATTCAATTATTCTTGTTGATTTTAATATACATGATAATATTTGTAGCTCATCATCTAAATTTTGACTTACTAATTACCTTCATCAAGCCAACATGTATAACCTTAGTGTACATATTGATAACAAACACTACACATGGTCAAACAATACTAGTCAAAGTTGCATTAACTATATATGAACTGATTCATTTAATATACAGTTTTTTTTTCTTACAATCTTAATGATAATAACAACTCTATACTAAGTAATTATTCTATTCTTCTTTATTTATAGTCCTTTACTGATGCATTTAGTAAACCTCCATGCTATTATACTAGTATTAATCATAGAATTTTTAATTACAATGCCATGTTATCAGAAAAATAAACAGAATTTTCTAACCTGCTTTCTCAAAAACTTAACTCATATACACTTTACTTGATTGTAACATCAATGAAAACATAAAAACTACCTGGCATAAAATCAAACACTCAATTATTTATACTGCTATACACTCAATTTCTAACAAAAAATCTCACAAATATAGTTATAATACAAGTATTTATCTTATAGCATTATACTTTATCTATCACTTAAAGAACTTGAACACTTAATTAAAATTGTTAAAAATTTGAATAACAATTTAAATATTAACATAATTAATTTTAAGATTAAAAATATAAATACAAGATCTAATTGTGATCTCCAAATCTTGTCTTCTAACCAACAGCCAGAACTCAAATAATGGATTTAGCATGTACAAGATATTTGGAAACAGCTCTACTATGCATGTTATTTTAAAAACTCTTTACTACTTTGATAACAAATCCAACAATTTACTGAAAAAAGATGTAAAACACTTTTTATATATTCCAAATAAGCTTTAAACAGCATTTTTAATTGTTACAAATCTTCTATCCACTTCTTAAATATTAAACTTCTTAACCAACTTATTACAGAGCCATATCTTATCAAATAATATATAAGAGTGCTTCTAGCAAAAAGTGGCTTTGGGCCAGCCAATCAGATTGTGAGATTTATATAATATTTAATTAACTGATAAATATCTTTATAAAAACTAATTTTGATTACTAAATATATTAATAAAAAATTATATAATTTGAATTAATGATTTTAATAATATTATATATATAATAGTTATATACCAATTTTGGATATACTGTAATTTTCTCAAAATTACATAATTTTTCTAAAGCCACCTTTTGTTAGAAGTCATCTCATATACAATCGTACTTTCTTAACTGAACAGCCTATTACCAATTGACCAAAATTTATTTAATAATTTTTGGTCTACACAATACTAATCACAACTATACATTGATACTTAATAATATAACTCTCTTATCATTTTCATTATGGAAAAAGAAGTGTTTCAAATTATAACAAAACTTTCTAATAAGAAAGCCTGTAGGTCTACAGGTATCAGTTATAAAATACTTAAACATGCAGATATTGTCTGCATTAAAGTCATAACTGCCCTATTTAATTACTGTCTTAACTAGGCCAAACTTCAAAAAAATAGAAGGATAGCAGAATATAATTTATTCTAAAGTGCAATACATTTGATAGAGATCTTAATCTTTCTTATCCTATAAGCTTAATTGAACATACTCATAAAGTTTATACAAAGATTATTACAAACAGAATTAGCATAATATTCTTATAACATCTAATTTTCTTGCATACAATTATGTTGCTCTACTGAACAACAGTATCTCAATACCTATACACATACTTAACAACCTTACCAAAAATGCATCATGTAACCAAAAACCAATTTGGCTTCTGTTTTAAGATATAAGCAAGGCCTATAATTCAGTTAATCTTAATCTTCTTAAACATTTTTTGCAGCATCTTGCTCTTCCTTCTACTATTATTAACACTATTAATAATCTATTTACTGATTAACAAAATTAAGTTATTACAAATCTTGGCCTTACTTCTTCATATTCTGTACTTAATATATTGATTAAAAAAAACTATTACCTCTCTTTTAAGAAGAATATACTATGACCCACTTATTTTATATATTTATAATAACTTTAATAAATACAACACTAAAGTTTTCTGACCAACTAATCTTAAAAATTAAATATTCAACAAACTTGAATCTCACTGCTCTGTTCTTGGTTATATAAATAACACTTTATAGTTTGCTTCCTCATAGCAAGAACTCTCACAAATCTTATTAATAGCGGAATCTTTTTACAATATAGTCAATATTCAAATCAATCTTATTAAATTAATACTTACAACTAATAACCCTCCAGCTAACTATAGTCCTATTACTTATAACAGTCATTTACTCAATCTTCACCTTCTAAATAAGCCATTTAAATTTTTAGGATGCTGGTTTACACTTAACAACAAATAAGCAAAACAAACTAAGCTTATTATAGCTAAATCATCACATCTTGTTAAAATTGCAAACACTAAAAAAATTACTAACACACATGCATAATATATTATTAATACAGTTATTATTCTTACAATTGAATACCATATTCACAACATTGTCCTTAGTCAGAACATATATAATAAAATTCTTACTAATCATATTGAACTTGTTAAAGACAAGGCCAAACTTAGTTATATAATTCTTATTAGCACAATACTCTATTCTTAACTATATAATATTCAAAATATATAGAATATTCAACTTCAACACCATATAACAAACTATACCAAAAAACTTAACTCTTCTGACTTTCTCAGTATTAGTACTTGCATTCAGCTCCAACAACTTTAAAATAATCTTTGGTCACCTACTAGCATCTTAATATATAACAATCCTATTATTGATAAACCAAACAAACATACTACTAATTTTAAAATAATTCAATTTTTTAAACATCTTGATATTACATTCACTGCTAATCTAACTTACAACATTTCATATACCATCTAACAAGATTCCATCTTACTAGAATCTTTATTTTCTTCATATTCAAAATACTTAATCTTTAAAAAACAACTTAAGCATTATAGTATTCTATATCTTGATCAACTTACTACATTTGACAATTCATGCTTCTTACATCTTTTCTTATATATACAAGATTCTAAAAGGCAAACAGTTACTTTGGTTTACTTATTTAGAAGACCAAGTTACAAGCCATTCCTACAATTATATACTTTATTAACATTTATACTTACCTAATACTAATTACTACAGTTATACAACTAAATACTTTTTATTATGCAAAAGCCATACCTTATTACTGTACTTGATGACTAAATTATTGTTAAAAAAAGTCAGAAGACAATCTTTAACATCTGGATCCATTCTTATTACCTACTGGCAATGTAATATTGAATCACAATTTACTCAACTTTATCCTTTTTCATCTATTTAATCCTATATATGCCTTGGCTGTTTTTTCAACTTTCAAATAATTGTTTACAAATATATAATTGTTATTTCTACCAATCTCTCAACTCAATTTTTGGGTCAAATTAATACCCACAACAAAACTCTTAACTTTAATACTAATCATCTCAATCTTATATACTCTATTGCAATTTGGCATCCTACTCAAATTTCAGATCTTTCAAATATTACTATTCCTACTCAACCAATTCTTGTATTTTTGAATCTTGTTCACTTATATATAACCTTTACCAAATAGTCAACTATAATGCTAACCTATCAGAACTTCACTTTTATACTAATAGTTCTGTTATTGATTTGGGTATTTCACAATGCTTGATGAGTATTAAATATGTCCAAATTTCTAATAACTTCATATTATATATATTTAAAGCTCAAACAAATCTTTGGCTTTGTTTATAAAAGCTAAACTTACTACCATTTTATCTGCTCTTATTACTGCTTCTAGAAATAGTATTATAAATATATATACAGACTCTTAATCTGTAATTTCTAAATATCAAAGTATTTTAAACTCTTTTACAACTTTATCTTACATATATATACTATACTTTTCACTATAGAACTCACTAATTAATTTTGTTAATTCATATAAAATTCAAATTATTTTTCACAAAATCACTATACATCAAAATAATATATATAATAACCTTGCTGATAAACTGGCATAAAACTATTACAACTTATCATATCTAACTTTTATACTTTACAATATCTATAACTCATCTTATATTCTAAATCTTAAAAATTTTTCTTTAGAATTAACTACTCATTATAGCATTTATACAATTTGTTACACACATATTTACACATTATAAACTACACAAAACTAATTTCAAAAATAGAACAAAATCTTTAATCAAATTAATTGGCAATCTACTTGGCTATATATTAACAATAATCAAAAAATCTCAAACTTTTCATATAGCTTTCAATCTTCTGCTCTTAAATCTTTTAGAATTAAAATTTTACTTGATAACCTTCCTATTCCATATGTTTTTTACAAACAATATTACTTATATCCATCAACTTGTCATCAATATTATGAAACTAGTTCTCACCTCTATTGAATAATATATCCATCTGACCAGCTACTATACAACCTTATTGACAGCTCTTTACAACACACTCTAAATATAAATATACTTAATACTATTTCAGAAATGATAACCAAACTATATTGCCAAATTAGACAACTGTATTATATGACTACACACAATACATTAGACCTACCATCAGTCTTTTTAACCTTATCTAACTTAGTGCCACATAAAATTATCTTTACTATCTCAAATTTATTATCCAAAAAATTAGCTACAATACTTGTTATTAAATTTTTACTTTATCTTAACTAACAAATATATTATAAAATTTGAATTCTTTACTGCATTTTAAGATTAATATCTTATCCTCCTACTTTCAACTCACTCTTAAATTTTACTTCACATTCATCTTAATTTTTTCTTTCTAATTCAATTCATTCTAAAATTAACTCCTAGTATATACAATAGATCAAATATTAAACTAATTTTTTATATATAGTAACTAACAACCAAATCTAGATGAGTCTTGGTCACTCTTGTTGGTTTAGGTCACAGATAAACTAGTCTAAGCTTCTACTCTTTTTATAATATTTTCAATAATAAATTTATACTTTATGTAAAAATTTCAAATAAATATTTAATAAAGATAGAGACATGACTTCACTATTAATATTAAAAAATATATATATATTTTTTAAATATTTATTTTAATTTTATTATAATTATATATTAAATTTATATTAAAGATATAAATTTAATATAAAAAAACCACTATATATATTTATTTAAAAAATTTATTTTAATTTTATTATAATTATATATTAATAATATATTATATATATATAAATTTAGAACAATATATATAAAACTTTTTCTGTTAATCACTTACACAAAATTTAACCTAAATTTTGCTTACATAAAACTACTAATATCTCAAAATTTTATTATATAAATAAACTTTGGTGTCTTAAGCAAAGTTGTTTACATTAAAATTTACATATATCTTTAAAATCTTATATTATTACATCTCAAACTCATTACAAAAACAAAAAAATATTTGTTAACTATAATTAACTAAACTTTTAACTATTTCTAAAAGACTATCTTTACAACTAACTTTACACTTCTAATAAAATTATTTAACATACTTTTCTAATTAAAACAAAGTTTAAACAAAACCTATAACCTTAATATTAACCAAATTATACTTTAAAATAACTTTTATTTTCTTACTTTATTATAAAATTTTAGTTCTTTTTTATTCTTTCTTTTTTGTTTCAAAAATTCTTACTAGGATGTTTTTTGTATAACAATATATCATTTCCTAAACTGATTAAATTAAATTTACATAATACAAATTACAAAACATCCAAATAATCTAAGCTCTGTAATCAATTTAGTACAAACAAATTATTTACTAATTAGTAAATAGCTGTATTATACCAAATACAAATTACTATAATTTCTTACCTTATATTATTTTAAACTATTTTTAACTACAATATACTCACAAATATCAAATTTTTAAATATTTTTAATATAAATTTTATTATTTATTAGCTAAATTTATTGTAACCAATCTTACTTTATATTTATACATATTTATTATACTCTATATTTATCTATATATTTACAAATTTATTTACTAATTAACACTTATTATTCCAAATATCTTTTTTTTATTACAATATCTAATAATTACACTTTATATCACACACTCTTTATCACATTCTCTCTATCATTTCTCTCATATATTATCTGATTCTAAACCAATACCAACATATTCTTTCTTTATTTTTACAAAGCAGCAAATATAATCTACTAATATCTCTATATTTTACTAAGTATATTATACTTGACATTCTAGGTAAACTTGTTCTGATATTAAACTATATATATTCCTGAAGTTTCAAGCAGATAACTTTAAAACTCATTAAGAAAATTAATAAAACAAGTCTCACAGCCTATAAATAACTCTAAAATTTACTTTATACAAAATCTATAATATCTTTATATTTTACTAAAAAACCTCTTCTAATATCTTAATTAAATTTATTTTTTATAAAAAATTATATATATCCTAAAAATATTAAATTTAATTCATCTATTTTGATAAAGAAAAATTAACAAACATCTAAGAAATACCATGTCTCAATGAAGGTTTTTTTATTATTCAATTATATAAGTTAATACCAATATTACTGAAAATCTATATGACTGATTTCAAACTTATTTTATCAATACTAAAAATCAAAACCAAGTACAATTTTCTATATCATTTAGTTTACATGTTCTTGACTTTATTAAACTATTTCTCAAAACTTCTATTCAGGTCAAATTTAAAAAATGAAACAACTAATCAACAAAACACTAAAAATAACTTCAATGAACTCTTAAACAATATGATCTTACAAAAACCATAATTCTTAATTGAATTTATCTATCAAAATACATCAAATATTCAATATACTAATATATCACATAATTATTTTTTGCTTATATTTAGAGATATTTTATCTAACTTTACTACTGTTTTTTCACTAAATTTAATTACAAAAAAATATTTTATTTATACTACTTTTTATTACCACATTCTATCTTTAAATGCTTCCAAATAGCAATTAATCTTGATTGTTTATATCTTTTTCTATATAACAAATACAAACTATTAATTATATCAAATTTTCTGAAGATCTTGATCTCAAACCTATTTGGATGATTTTATATTTTAATACAATATTCAATAATACCAATTTTTTAATTATAAAAATTAAAAATGATACTAAATATAATATTTATATTATATTTGATATTTTTACCAAAAATTTTCTTAAAACTTTCTACATCCCTTTCTTTAAAACATATCAAATACTATTTAATAAATAGGTTTTAAAATTCTTTAATTCTTGTCAAAAACAATTTATACATATTAATGAACAAAAAGTTTATAATTTTATTAAATACTAAATAGTTAATTTTTTATAATTGAACTTAAAAAACTTCTTTCTAAGTTTTATTTATTTTTTACAGTAAACTTATTTCAAAAAAGAACAACAGCTTCAATTAAAGCTTCATTATATATATATTTTTTTTTTTTTATTATATAATGTTCAAATAGAAACTTTTTACATATAGAATCATAAGTTTTAAAATTAAAGATTTCTAAACTACATTTGTGCTACAAATTGGCACCCAATATGACATTACACCTACTATTTCCTGTGAATGCTATAGCTAACTATTTCAAATTAGGTTCTAGCTAGGATAGGTTAAAAGAGACCTTTAAGTGATTGTTTAAACATTATTAAATACAAAAAGTTAGTGAAAAACCTTGTATAAGCCATTTGATAATAAAGGAGTTAAAATTTATAGTTTGAGAAGAGATTGTTGTATTGTTTGAAGGATTTGGTAGTGTTGGTAAGTAAATTTTAGTGTGTTTAGATTTTGATGTAATGTTTCAGGATATTTCTTATTGATGTTGGTATATGTTGCGAATAGATCAGAGATCTTAATGAAACCAGTTTAATAGATTATTTGAAAGCTGAAGTAGAAGAGCATCAGTTTGTTTGTTTATAAATGTTTTGATATTTTCATAAATAGTAGATGAGAAGGTCTCTGTAATAATATGTAAGATATGTTTGAATTAAGGATTTGCTGTGTTAAGTGTAAAATTTAGAAGAATATTTAATAAGGTTGTTGAGGTTATATTGGTAATTTTTAATAATATTAGAGTATCTTGTATTGTATTTTTAATCGATTGTAAAATGTTTGTAGTATTGCTAGGGCATAAAAATAAATAAAGAGTATCTTCAATATTTGTATAGCGAGAGCAGTTTGGAGTAATATAGAGATATAGGTAACAGATATTAAGATTTTGCATAGTAGGTAGATTATTAGTGAGAATTTTGATATGAAAGGAGTATTTTTGTAGATTATTTTTGAAAAAGGAGATGAATTTAAATTTTAATGCCCATTTAATGTTTGTGATATTTTAGAAGAATTTTAAGTTTAACCATTTGACAATTTCTCGAATAGTTATAGAGTTTTTGATGAAGGTGCGAACTTTGATAAAGATTAGATAGTTATTCTATATGAAATAGTTTGGAGTATTAAATTTTGAGTTGTTAATTTTGAGAATATGTTTTGTAATTTCTTGTTTGGCAAATGAATCTGCTTGGTTGTGAAAAGAGTCTGTAGAGTGTGATTTTACTTTATGAAGAGTAGTAGTAATGTTTTTAAGTTGTTTAAGATAGTTAATATAGTAAATAATGTCCCAGTTTTTAGTTTGTATAGGTTTGGAGTTGGTAGCTGAGTTGAGGTTTTTGATTGCAATTGTATTGTCAATATAGAATTTAAAGGAATATTAAAAGGAACTGTGAATAAGAAGGTATGGATTGCCTCAAGTTCGATATGAGTTGAGTCAGGTTAGAATTGTAAACCTGCATTAAATTTTATAGATGTATCATATTTACAAATCCATCCTATGCCACATTTGGTTTCTGAAGTTTGTAAATTTTTGATTGATCCATCAGTATAGAAGTATAGTTTTTCTGTGTTAAGTTGGAAGATAGAGTGATTTAAATCGATTAGTTGTTTTTGGTATGATGGTGTATTGATAAGTTGTTGAATAAGTTGAGCTTCATATGATAAAAGAATTATTTGTGGTTGTGTTGATGGAGTTGATTGGATAGTAGTGGTGCTGCATATTTGAGTTAAGCTAAGATTTCTTTAAAATCAATTTGGATGGTTATTGAATTTTTTGATTTAACGGTTGAGTTATAAGGTAGGAAGAATGAATAAAAATTTGATGTTGAGTGGTTAGTAGTTGGTAGTAGTTGAGAGAATTCTGAAGTAAGCATAAAATTTCAAAGAATGATAGTTGTTGTAGAGAGATTTGTTGGGAAATATATAGTGATTGGTTATTTGTATAATATATATAATGAAAGTAGTGAGAGTTTAAGGAAGAAGGTGGTAATATTAGTTTAATTGTATTTAGGAAGGTATTGATAGAAGGAAGGTTTATATGAGGCCAAGTTTGGGTTATAGTATTAGATTAGTTTAAATATAAAATTTGAGTAAACCATTTTGGCTGGCAAACTTTATTAGGTTTATTTGTGTGTAAGTAGATATTGTTTCATGTGAGAATATTTTTGTTATTTGCAGTTGTTATTTGTTCTAAAAAGATAATTTTATTATTTTTAAGACTATTGGTAGTAGACATGGATGGGTTAACAGGAAGAATGTCAAAAATAGTATGAGTGTTTTTTGGTATTGATGATGGAAAAGGTGTGATTTGTGAGATTATTGAGGGTAAGATGTTATTTAAGACTAGTTGAGAAAGATGGAAGAGTAAAGTATAATTTTGCATTTTTCGATAATAATTAGTTAAGGTTTTGTATAAAAGTTGATGTGACCATATTTTGGTAAGCCATCCTTTGATTCATTGAATGCTTATATTTTTAAGGATTAGTAGTGTATTAAATATTCATCCAGTATTAGCTGCACTAACTTTTTGAATAATGTTCTTAAAGGTTGGTAAATTAAAGGTGAGTGGATTAGTGAGAATTATATTGTTAGTGTTTTTTGCTAAGGAGAGCCTTTTTTTGGTATGAATAGTAAAAAGTCGAGAAAATTTAGTTTGTATATTTGTATGAACTGGAATAATTTGAAGTAAATATTCTAATGAAGGTTGTAGAATTAAATTGAAAAGTGATGAAATTTGTGAAGATGTTATTTTTTTGTGTCAAATAAGAGTGAAAAAGCTTTCAATTTTGTTTTGAATTTGGTCAAGAGTTGGTTTAGAAGATCCTTGGCCATTATAGAAAATGCTGAAATATCGAATTACATCTTGTAGTTTTCTAGGTATAATGTTTTGTTGATTCATTAAGAGAATAGGAGTTGAGTTTAATATGAATTTGGGTTTAATGTACAGAAGATCTGATTTGGTGATATTAATTTCTATATTGTTGAATTTGTATAATTTAAAGGTATCATTTATAATGTTTTGCATTATATTTGCACTTTTACAGTACCAGGCAGTGTTGAAAATCTTATGTTCTCATGTTCTCATAAGAACATTGTATTTAATTTGAGAATATTTATTAAATTTAAGATGTTCTCTATAAAATTTTTTTTGAGAACATAAAGTTTAAAAATATGTTCTCTATGTGTTTATTATTTAAAAAAAAGAGAAAGAAAAAAAAGTAAGAGAGTGAGAATTTTTTACTATTTGAGAATATAAAATAATTTTGAAAATACTAAATTAAATAATTTGTTTTGGTGAAAATATAAATCTCAATAATACTGTGTTTCTATCTCTTATTTACTTGATCTGGCCTTTGTGTCCTACATAATCATAGTAGTCTACATAGTTAAAATAACCTGAATAGGCTGATACAAGCTTTTCAAATTACTAAATACAATAGCTTTTTTATCATGATTGAAGTCAGTGACTTAACTTGTTACAGATTACGGATATGCAAGGTGGTAATTGAAATCAATGGCTTAACCTGTCACAGATTACGGATATACCCTGTAAACTATATACCACATACTTTGTACACTGTTCTTATTATATACATTTATTTATTAAATATTATTTAGCTATTTTGGTTAAGTTTGTATAACAATAATTTTAGCACAATCTATATAATCAAATCTGTTTTTATATCATGATAATTATTTTAACAAAATATAGTATCGGTCAAACAGTCAGTTTGGTCAGTTAGAATTTGTGACCGAACTGTTGACATCTCTATGAGTAGCAGACAAAAAAATTTTATAAATCTACTTACAAACATATATCTTATTAAAGCTTAGCTTTGAAGAATCAACTATATGCACATATTTAGCATAAATAATTTTAATAATATATTTATTGCAAATCCTATTCTTTAATTATATATAATCATTTGAATCAGATTCTTTAGGGGCTAAGTCCAATAAAATTAAGTTAGAAAGTCAATTTACAGATTTTCTTTGTTCATTACTCATAAAATAAGTTGTTTAATAATATATTTTACTATAATGTTCCTTGTAATAAGTTTGGCTCTTGTACAAAACAGTAACTATGCAGTAAGCAAGATAATTATCATTATTGTTTCTTTCTAAATGCTCTAAATGCTAATCAGTACCTTTTTTTTAATTTTCTTCTATCTAAACCAATATTTTAGATTACCCTGTATACTGCCATGACATGCTTTTCTCTGGAGTTTTCTCAAATTCTCATTGTTTACATTCATTAATTGTTCTATTGATCCTTAAGCCACTAATATAGTCACTTCAATGATAATCATACCATAAGAATTTATTTGATCAATTATATGAAAATTACTCTTTTAGAAAACCTGCAAATCCAAAATAATTTATAGGTTTTATCTTGGTAGTATCGATAGAAAATTCTTTATATAATTTCATTTGAAAGCTATTTACTTTGATTATTTAATTTAAATAACAAAAAACTGTAATATTTTGCAATAATACTACTTGTGTCTTAAAATACAATTATGTAGAATTATTAGCAAATATTAAAAAATCAGTTTATTCATTACCAAGCTTTATCTTTGATCTTTATTCTTCTCTTTTTTAATCCAATCAGAACTCTTATAAAAAACTGCAACTTATATTTTTAACAAAATGCTTATTTATCATCACATCTTATCTCAAGGTCTTTATCTCCTCTTCAGAGCCAATCAGAGTGTCTGCTAAAAACCATCTCTTATATATTGATGCTATATAACTAATAATAAGTAGCTGCACAATGTTGTATACAAAGCCAGAAACAGAAGGTGGACAAGTTGCAGATGAAACTGCTTTCATCATAAGTTTTTTGTTTGCTTAACTTTTATAAGTTTAATTTGCAACTTTAAATTAGATTATATGTGTAGTAGTTTGAATACTAACTATGTTATTTAGGTAAACTTTATATGCAATTCAGATAGATTAGTATTAGTATAGTATAGATGTAGCATTTTTGCATATATGTAGTTTTTTTAAAATAAATAATTTACTTTTGTTGTTATATTATTTTATATAACTGATAAATATAATAAACATTTATTAATGAGTGTATTTATAATAAATTATTTATAATATATTAATCCTATTATATTTTAGCTAGCAAATTTCATAATTGATTTGTTAAGTACTGGGTATTTTATATTCACAAGTGCAATTAATCCATCCTTGTATCTGGGCACTTTATATTCTAGACCTCTAAAAATTATGAGAAGTATTATAAACAGAGACTTTTAGTCTATGCTATATAGTGATTTGCGATTTAACATAAGTATAAAAAGCAGAGAATCAAGTATTTGATAGCAGTAAGTAGGTTAGTAAAGAGATAAATGGATCAATTCTTAAGTGTATATTTGAAAAATACATACCTTTGAAGTATTGAACTTAGAATAACTAAAATGAATGAATACAGTTAGATGAAATTTATTATTTTTTAGATAAAATCTGTAGCATATTTTAATAGTATATAGATTCGATTAAAATTTAATTACAGTTAAATA
>CAJVQA010001565.1:0-25052 GCA_910591915.1 Cetraspora pellucida
TGTATTAAGAACTATAAGTTTAAAATTAATATTTAAAGAGTTTGCCAAGAATTAGTCAATAATTTTTTTGATTAAAATTTTTTTTTAAATTTATCTATTTGTAGCTTATAAGTAACTTAAACTTATAATATAAAATTAAATATTACTATATTATAATCCTTATTTTAAATATTATCAAACAAAATTTTATTTAAATATTTTAAAATTTAAAAATATAGATCATAAGTATATTTTTGTTAATTTTTTAGGCAAATTGCCTAAAAATAGTCTATAGTTTAAGGGATATAATCACAAATCTATACTATTTTTTTTTTTTTAGTATTAAGATGAGACCTTGCTTGTATTTTTATTAGTAGTTTAAAAGTTAGTAGCTATATGTAGTTGCTATGTATAAAAAGTAATTTTTTATATAAATACTATAACTAAAACTAACATTTGCAGTCAAGACTAAACTATTAAACTGCTAACTATATAATTATTGCTTTAAGTACAAATAGAAGAAAAACTACATTTAAGAATAAAAGCTCAGACATATTTATCTGTAACCTAAACCTACTAGAGTGGTCAAGACTTACCTAGATTTGTAAATTTAGAATATGATTATAAAAATATTGTATTTGATCCAAAGAATAGTTCAGATGTTGATTTTATAAATAGTATATTCAATAGATAGACAAATATTAAAATTGGAGTGTAGTTGGTTAAGCAGCCTATATAAACAAGAATAAGTATAATTTTTGTGATTAGAGTTTTTTCTATTACTTTGGCTTAATTGAAATGAGGGTCTTATATAAGATAGTTTAAGTTCTTGTTGTTGTTTCTAGTTAGCAAATTTTATACAATATGGTTTCCATATTTGTTTGTAAGAAAGTTCATTAATTTTAAGCAGAATAGCAATAATTGTTTGTAAAACTAGTTTGTATAAAATGTTAAAGTTTTGTATTATATCAATTAATAATTTAGAAATAAGTTCTTTAAGTATAATATCAAAATAATATTAATTTGTTTGAAAAGATATAAGATAAAAAACATAGTAGTTACTAATTTTGTAGATAAGTTCTTCTTGTTGGTTTATAGATAAATTAAGGTCTATATAATTAATGTATTTAGATATACTGGTTTGAATAATATTAGAGATAAGTAATAAATTTAAGTATATACACCAATAGGTTGAAGAGTTAGCTAAGTTACAGTTAAAGCAGTTAGTATTGTGAAATATATATAAATAAGTTTTGTGAAAATAAGAGTAGATAGAAAATTCATTTAGTAAGATTTTAATTTTAAATGATTTAAGATAGTTGAGTTTAAAGTTAGTGACATTGTGTGTTGGTTTTTGGTTATAGTTAAAATATAACCAAATTGATCTTTAGTCAATTTGAAAAACCAAAGAGTTTTATTTTATGTTACATTTCTGAAAAGATCATATTGCTAAGATGTAGGCTTTATAGATATTTTTGATAAAGCTTCTAGTTAGATGTTTAATAAAATGTTGATCTTAAAAAATTATATAATATAGATTATAGATGTTTGTGTAATTGAAATATAGTATAGGTGATAAATTATATTGTTTTGTTAATGAGTCTGCTAAATTATTAAGAGTATTATTAGAGTGAGCTTGTACTTTGTAAAAGTTAATCTGATAGTTATAAGATTTAATAATATTAAACAGAATATGCCATATAGGCCATAAGCTGAATTTAAAAAGCTTGTTAGAATTTAAAAGAATAGTGCATATTTTAAAATATTTAGTAATTATTAACTGAAAATTAGTAAAAATATTAATTGTTAAGTTGTAAGAAGTAATTAAAACAGCTAAAAAAATTTATATTAGTTTAGCTTTGTAAGAAAATAGTCAGAAATAGATTTTAGCTAAGAATTTATAAATAATTTAGTTAAGATCATTAACTTGTACTTATCTAATACCCATTGTATATTGATCTGTACTAATGTTAATTACAGAGCCATCAGTATAGAAATTAAATATATTTTATATTATATTAATAAGAGAATATTGTTCAAATATACTTGTAACTTCTTCTTGCTTAAAAATTTCTAATATAGGGAAATTAAAAATATAAATAGTAAGGGCAAAAAGTAAGAATAATAGATGTTTAATTGCAGTTGAATGAATTAGATTAATATAGTTTGCATTAAAGTTAAGTGCATTAGAAGAAACTCTTCTAAAAAATTAGATAAAAATTATTAATAATATATTAATTGTACAGAAATTTGCAACTCTATAAGAGTTAAGATAGCAACCTAAATAAGGTAAGCATTGAATTAGTAAAAGCAAATAGTAAGTAGAGAGTTTTGTATTAATATTTGTTTTTCAGTATATGGTAGATATTTGATTGTTGTTTTTAAAAAATCTGTGAATTTTGCCAATAATAATAATATTATTATTGTATGTAAGTAACCAGGGTTTAAGTTTTTTAAAAATGTGTTGAGAGTTATAAGCAAAAGGATTGTGTTCAGTTTGTTAGTATTATGGAAGTAGTATTCTGGAACTGTTGTTAGTAATTACAATATTTTCTAGACATGTAAATTAAGATGGTTTACATTCTTTAAGTGGCTGTATTAAGCAAAATAAAAAGTGATTGCATTGAAATAAGATAGTATTATCTGCAATGCAGAGTTGCTCAAGATATAAGATATTAAGTTTTCTAAGTTGTTTTTTAAAAATAGTGTATTAAGGATAAGAAAATACAATTAGTTCTAATGATTGAAGATTGTATTGTATAGTATTAGGCCAAGATACACTATTATTGGCTATTATAGACATATTAATGTATATAATAAGTTGCATAATTTTGAAGTTTAAAATATATCTATTAGGTTTATTGATGTTAAATTGAGGATGTTGGAGTATATTTGTAATTGATCAAAGATTATTTTGTAATTGTTGTAATCAAATACATGTAGAAGTTCCTAATAAATAGAGGTTGTTAATTTGTAAAATAAAGTTAAATATATAGTATTAGAGTTGAATATTTCAGATATTATATAAGTTATATAAAAATAAATTAAGCATAGTGCTGTTTGATATAGAACAAGCTAAATAAGATTTATGTTTAGCTACAGTTAAATATTTAGCTAAAATTTTGTTGTATACAGAATAAAGAAGAACTATATTGTATATTCAGTATTCTAGTATAAAGATAATAACTATATTAATAATATATATTATTTGTTTATCTGTAATTTTTTTGGTGCTAGCAATGTTTGTAAGTTAGAATGTTTCTTTTTAAATTAGTTTGATTTGTGCAGTTTGTTTATTGTTAAGTGTAAACCAGCAGCCAAGGAATTTAAAAAATTGATTGGCTGAAATAGATGTAAGTGTAGATTTAAAGAATTGAATAGTAGTTTGGAGTTAATTAGATATAAAGATAAATTTAAAGGAGTTGATTTGAATATTGGCAATTTGGTAAAAAGATGTTGCAGTTTGAAGTGTTTGTTTAAGTTCTAATTTAAATTAAGATATTCAAAGTATATTATCCATATAGGCTAGAATAAAGATAGATGTATTGAAACTTTGAGTTTTGAGTAAAGAAAGGCTAGTTGGGCAAGTTGTAGCTAATGTATAGTCTTTGTGTTGTAATGTGACTTTGTAAATAAGTAGATCATAGTATATTTGCCAAAAGAGATGAGTAATAGTTTTATCTTGGTCTATTTTATTTTTAACTGAATAAAAATCAGTAAGACCAAAGTTTGTAATTATTCTGTTTAGACAGTCTGTAAGTAGATTAATAAGTATATTAATTAGTTTAAATAACATATTGATATAGTTAAGAGCTTTTTTAAGTTTAAGTTAACTAAGTCATAAGCTTTGCTTATATTTTAAAATATAAGCTAAAGTTGTTTGAAATTGCAGCATGCATCTTTAATAATATTGTTAAGCATATGAATAGGAATGACAGTATTATTGCCTAAAAGAACAATATAGTTGTAAAGTAAAAGTATTTTGAATTTTGTGAAGATATAGTTTAAGCAGTTTGTAAGCAGTTTGGTATATAGTTTTTTAGTATACTCAAGAAAACTAATAAGTCTGATATTAGTAAGATTATCATCAAAAATTAGTTGTTTGGAAATTAAAAAGATTTTGCTCTTCTTCTATTGTTTAGGTATATAGTTTGTAAAAATACATCTATTAAATAAAGCAGTAATTGATTAAAAAAACATGTTTGAGCATTTTATAGCTAATGCCTGAAGGACTACAGGCTTTATTGTTTGGAAGCTAAGCTAGTGTTAAATTGACTTCATCAGTAGTAAATTCAGAAAGAGTGTTGTCATATTATTCAAAATTGATGTTTGATTTAGGGTTATATTTATTTTGCCAGTCAGATTTGTATATTTGTTAATTAATATATTAGTGTGATGTTCATTAATCAAAGTGTTGTTAAATATAAAGTTTAATATTAGATGCATTAGTAATAAGATTATTGTCTGTTTGATGTTATCAAATTTGACAGAATTTTTATACTGATTGAGAATACTATTAATCATAAAAGTAGAGTTTGATTGTAGTTTATTACATTTTTTAAAAATATTGTTGTTGATTTGTTGTTTGATTTCCTTAATGTTTTCTATATTATGAGTATGATATAATGTTTTCTATTTATTTTTGGCTAAAACTAACCAGTTTGTTATTAAATTATGCTTTGTTAGTAGTAGTAGAATGTTAAAATTACAAGATGTATTAATATAAGTAATAAGTTGATTAGAATAAAATAGAATAGGTATTGAGTATTGAAATGCATGTTTGGTTTGTCAAATAATATTATCAAGCTTTTTAAGATAATAGTATAGTTTTGAAGCTTTTGCAGAGAAGATATGTTAAAAATTTCTAATTGTAAATTTTTTGTTAGGAATATATTATAAAGCTGCAGTAACAATATTATTTTAAATTTTATATCATGTGGATTTCAAGGATTCTGAAGTTTGTATATTAAGTGATGTTTGATTAGTAGTTAAGTTTGAAGTTATTTGTTCAGAGAAGAGTTGCCATTGTTCATTATTTATGTTTTTGTATAAGAATATTTTTTATTGGGTTTTGGTTAAATAGCAGAGTTTGTCAGAGTATGCATAAGGAAAAAACCAGTTAGAAATGAAAATTTTGTGGTTATTTTGGGTACTAGTATCAGAATTTTTAACAATAAAAAGTTAAAATAATGAAGAAGAGGTTGGTTATCCTAGATATAGTTAATGCTATTACTATATCTACTGCTTTGCTATATAGGTATAAAAGATTGTATATAACTAGCTAAGTCATATAGATTATTATATTGAAGAAAATAAAGTAGTTTATATTTGATTGAAGAAGATTAAGTAAGATAATCAGATGCATTAAAGTTACTCAAGATAATAGGTTGTATATTTAGAATAATAGTTTGTTGAATTTATTGTATAATAGTATTTTGTACTAATAGTCTTAGTTAGAAGTTGTCATATAGTAAGTAAATTGAAATAATTCTAAACTTGAAGTTATGTTTAAAGAAAAGATTTATTGTAATAACATATTTTGTAAAAAGCAGAATTTTGTGAATATAGCATTTAATGAATTTATGAATCATAATGGCTGTGCTAACTTTGGATTATCAGTACAGGATCAGAAATAAGTAAAGTGTTTAGATTTTTAAAGTTTGGTTATAAGATTGTTTGCAGTGATTTTAGTTTCTGTAATGCTAATAATTTTAAGATTATTGGAAAGACTTTTGTCTTTTCAAATTTGTTGTTTTAAATCTTCATTATAACTTTATACATTATGTATACAAATTGATAAATTAAGTAGTTTTGGATTTGTTTGTATTAAATTATTGAAAGAATATTGAAATGAACTATAATAGTCTGCAGATGCTGATATTTGGGATGATTAAGGAGTAAGAAAAAATTGATGATTTGAAGATGCTGATATAGAAAAGATTGATGTTAATATGTTTGATTTTAGTTAAATATTTAAATAATGCCAAATGGCTTGAACTGATAATATGAAATAATTAGGTAAGAATTTGGGTTTTGATGAAAGGTAAACATGAGCTTTGCTATGATTATTCTTAATAGAGATAGTTAATATATAGCTATATAAGTTATCAAGTAAATAGTTAAAACTATAATGGTTTGTAGATGTAAAAGCAATAAAGATAGTTATATAAGAAGAATTTATTGTAGCAGATATTGGGTTGAATATTGTTATAATATAGTTCAGATATTATGATATTATCATAACTATTTAAATTAATATTTACTAGTTAAAAATAGGCATAATTAAGTTAATTATTTTTAATAATTAAGCTGGTATTTAATATATTATTGTTTGTTAAAAAAAATTTAGAAGAGATAAGTATAGATGAATAGTAGATGTAACTTAATAATTGTGGAAAAAAGTATTCAGATGAGGGTTAAGACTTATATAATAAATATATATAACATTTACTATAGTCAAGTTTGATTGATATTTTAAGTATATAGTTAAAATTATTATATTGTATAAAATTATATTGGTAAATATGTTTTAAGAAGGAGTTGAATGTTTGTAAATGTTGTAGTAAAAGTAAATTCAAATATGCTAGCTATTAGTTATAACATAAGTCTGAATTATATAATGTATTTTAAGCTGGTTCTTGCAGTACTTCCTTAATGTTTAATGATAAAATAGAATTCAAGAAAATAGATAATTCTTTTGTAGATTCATTTACTATATACTCAGCTTTCATAGTTGTGAAGAGTGTTATAGCCTGCTCTGTACATTAAGTCTGGCCATCATAAACTTGATTCTCTGTATATATATTATTTTGTTACATAATACAATTACTTAACAAAATGTTTTTTTTTTGTAATAGGAATTAGGTCTTTGTTTTGTTATTTGCTTACTTTGAAATCTGTTAAATAAAATAGTTTTTTGAAAATAATCTTTGAATATATTGTTTTGGCTTAATTAATATTGTATAGTATTAATGCAGCTTTTACTTAATTTTGTCACATCTAAAACCTATTAAATAAAAATTAAATATCAAATTAGCAAGAGTGTAATGACCTAGTAAAGTAGATAGATTGTCAACCCTCAAGTGGCAGGTCTAAGATTTAATTTTTATAGACAACAAATTTAAAAATTATATTTGTGTTATAATAACTGTCTCTTGCTGATTAGTTGGGTTTTGGGTATCTGTAATCTTAAGTACATCAAGTTAGGTCTCATCTGACATTAGAAGCTCAGAGCATCTATGTGAAGTATAATATTATATATTTATAAAAAAATATAAATAAAACTAATGTTATATAAGGCTTTAGTGCAAACTTATAATAAAACTATTAGATGTAAAAGATTACAAAATCAAGAAGATGAAAACCTATTTAGAAAATCTAAGTAAAGAGGTAGCACAAACTTTTGATAATGCTATTGGACTGATAGAAACCTATAAAACATCTTTATAGAAATTGTTGAACAAACCAAATGACAAGATATATAAAGGAGCATATAACTAACCAGGCTGTCAGAATCCCTAAAGAAAAAAGATACATAAATATACTATACTAGGTCATTTGAATTAATAGTCTAAGGAGTTGGTCAGTTCTAAGTTGCAGCTAGTAGAAGATAATAAAGAAGACATCAAAAAGACAGATACTAGGATTTGAATAAATTTTATAAGAATAATAATAGTTTAATAACTGCAAGTATTGGTCTTGGCTATAGTAAAAAATTCAGATTAGCAGTAGATAGTGAATATATAGCTTGCTCTGATAGGTATACCTTAAGGATAAAATTGTTTTAAGATTAAGATAAAAAGATCTGAGTCAAGTGATCTGGTAAAATTAATACCAGAATTAGATTAGAGAGTTTAAATGAAACACCTAAGCAGAGATATTAGATATGACAATTGATAGAGAATCTTTAGGTTAACTTCTTAAATAGGTAATATAGAAAAGTTATATGTAGTCAGTTATACATTTATCTAAAAGTTTAATATAGATCTGTCTGTATAAATATGTATCTGATATAAGTATTAATAAAAAGTCAAAAAACCAAAAAGGTCATCTTAATACTGAAAAAAAAATATTGAATTAGCTTAGTAAATAAAAATAATATCTGGCTTCAACATTAGATTGTTTACAGAAATTGCATTTCTAGATTTTACTTCTTATTCAATAGCCAATGTTTTTATTATTTTTATAACTAAAGATTATTTTCAAATACCAAGATGCTTATTTTTATTACATATATTATTTTCACAAAGTTAGCCAAAGTGATTACAAAAGTGCAAGTCAAATAATGATATTAATACATAGTTAACAATTGTGCATTATAAAACTTGCATTTTTAATAATTATTAGAGCTTAAAATTCTATAGTAAATTGCCAGCCTGTAGCCTATTATTTGATGTATTTTTCTTGATTTATCTTATTGTTTACTATATCAGCCAATTATACTATATATCAAGAATGATATTTTTAAATAGTCAGCATTTCAATATAGTTATTTAAGCTTTGATAATCACTTTTTCCAATTAATTCCCAAAATTACATATTTATAAAAATAATCACTTATATATTACACACATGGTTTTTTATTCCTAACTTTTTTTGTAACAGAATCTAGAATTATATTATATATGAGAACAGAAATTTGAATGCTCTTAACAATACTTACTATAATGATTTTCTAAATTAAAGCATTTATAATTAAGGTTATGCCAATACTAACAATATTATTTTAAGCTAAAATGATATACTTCAAAATTATTTTCAAATTAATATAATATTTGTATAAGTATATGAAATAAATAGAGATAATAATAAATATATAATGAAAATTATCCCATAATTTTTTTAATAGTAGCCATATTTTCACACTTCTTGCATTAGCATTGATGTACAATCTTAGACTTGAAAACTTCATATGATAATTTTATTCTTTTAGTACCTTGTGGTTGTCTTTTTTTATAGTGTTTTTTGGAATTTTTTAGTTGAAGTATTATGGAATTAACACTATTATTACTTGCATTATCAACAGAATCTGATTGCTTACTAAAATCTTTATTAACAAATTCTTGAAGTAAATTAAGAAGTTTTTTAATTGTAAATTATTTTGTAAAGTCTTATTAAGTGCTTTCTTATATATGTTATACAGTTTTTCATAAGTAGCTTTCTGTTGAAGTACAGTTTATAAAAGTCTTTACAATTCTGATTAAAACAACACAGATATATAACCAGATAATTTAAATTATATATTATATTTTGAATATTTTGCATATACTTATTTGCTAATAAAAATAGTTTTTTTGAATTAGTTTTGTTTTTACTATACTATTGTATTGGAATTAGTCTAATATAGAAGTAAGCTTTTTTCATAACTAACATCATCTAAAAGAAGTATCTGCAAACAATTCTATTTTGGATAATAGAAAGACAGAAACAAATATGTTTTTAATTTTGTAACAACAAAATATAGTGTTTGACTTGCAGTGAATTTTCTATATTTACTGTTTAAATTTTTTTAATATTTGAAGAATTAACATATTTGATTATCCAATTCAATGTAGTTTGTAGAGCATCAACAAGTATATCATTTTTAGATATTGTTATATTCTCCTATTATGTATCAATTATATTTTGTTAGTTGTTTGAATTAAATTCATATATATTTATATCTTAATTTGAATTTACAAACTAAACTTATATGCTAATTTGAATATGCCCTAATTCTAGTATATATAAACTCTAATTCTAAATTCTTTAGGTTACAAATTTGACCTATTTCTATATAAGTTTTAACTAAATCTTATAAATTCTTTATTTGAATAATATTTAAATAATTTAGATTGACAAATATTTATTTAAATATTTATTGAATGACTAAATTATTTGAATAAGTACTATTTTATTTAAATAATGTATAGCTGTTGAATATAAAATAGCTAATAATATGTAGTTACTATGTGTAAAGCAGCCAATGACTAAAGTTTTATATAACAAATAATAAAAATAAATTTGCTTATTCAAATAAATTTGTTTATTTAAATTATTTATTAGATAATTATTTATTCAAATATTTACTAAATATAAATATTATTCAAATAACAAATACAAATATAAAGCTTTAGTTTTAA
This sequence comes from Cetraspora pellucida, assembly GCA_910591915.1. Taxonomy (NCBI): domain Eukaryota; kingdom Fungi; phylum Glomeromycota; class Glomeromycetes; order Diversisporales; family Gigasporaceae; genus Cetraspora; species Cetraspora pellucida. Next base: position 10,101 of record CAJVQA010001565.1, read on the forward strand.
CTTATACTTTAATAAAGCTTATCTTATCAATATTCTTAATATCTTGAATAACAAGATTCATCATATAATATAATAATTGGTTCATTTCATCATGATGCATCTTTAGCAAAGAGAATATAAGATATTATTAAAAGTATTAATTAACCTTTGTAAATAAAAAATTTATATTGTGTTGATTTCTTATATTTAGAACTAATAGTTTCTAAAACTTGTATTCATTTTTCTTATTTTGTTGATTAAGAAGTTTGTAAATATTGCTTATAAGATCATATAATAAAACATTTAAGCTATGTAACAAACATTTAAAACATGCATTTATAGACTTAATACAAGAAGTTGCAATTATATCATCTGTAAACTTAAACCTAATAAAACAATGTGCCAATATTTCTTTAATTTGTAAAGAAATTTTAGGTAATTTTGAGCATTGGGATAGTCCAATATAAGTTCATCAAATTTTTACTAAAAGTTTTTTTTAACAAAACTATTATAACAAAGATAAAATTAATTAAGAAACTTATAATATTTTTTTATCTAAAGCTTTTCTAAGATTCTTATACAAATTTAAGTAATATAATATGTACAATGAATAGGATAGGTTAAAGTGAAGACTTTATGAATTGCTGAATCAATAGCAGGATCTGTATTAGTTAAAATAATATCAAAATATATATTAGTTATCTATAATATTCTACTAAACAATCAGATTTGTGACTTAAGACTTTTATCAACTAAAAGACTTTAAGCAAGCAAAATATTATAATGATCATTGTTAAACCTAACAAAAAGTGATAAAGTTATACCATATCTCTTAGTTTTTTAAGTAATATCATTAAAAATATAGTCAGAATATTGAATTCAGTTTTCTATTTGTTCTGGTATTATTCAAAATAGATGAATTAGAATATTATTATTGTTTCACCTCTATGCTATGAACTATTAAGAATCAAGCTCTTTTTGATGATTGAGCCAGTTGGAAATTTAGGTTGCATCATTTGATAATAACTTATATATTAAACAAAACTTGTTTATTACTATATAAAGATTTTTTGTATAAATTAGATGCATTGAAAATTTGCTTTCAAGAAATTTGTTTTGGGCAGTTGTATTAAATTTATATGATATAATTATAAATTGATATTTTTCATCATTTTATTTGTAAATTTTTTTGAGTCTTTAAATTTAATTATTATATTATTTAATAGATGATTATGCTTATCTATAATTTTATTAATAAATATTAAAGCCTTAAGATTTTTTTTTTTTGGACATGAAGCATTAATCAAAAAGAAACATTTTGTCTTTTTTGTATTAGTATTCTTGCTTAAATTTGACTCATAATTTTGATTATATATACAAATAAATACTTGCCTTTGAATAATATCTTTCTCATAGTGCATCCTGTTTTTTATTATACAGAAGCTTTGTTTTTTAGCCTATTCTTTAAGAAATAATTTATAAAATCTCAAGTTGAAAAGGTAGTTCCTACTTTCAAAATAATACATTTATTTTTAATGAAAAATACTAATATAATATATTTAATATTAAAATATTAGGTTAATAATTAAAATTTACTTTAATTTAGAGTACTAGCCTGTATCATTTGAACAGATTTGTTCTAAACTTTTTATTTCTAAATTTAATTCAGGAATAAGTTTGTTCATATTATTAATTTCTATATTTGGCATTCTATAATCTGTAATAAAAAGTTATAGTAACAAATTTTAATGACCAAAAAAAAACAGTTAATTAGCTTATACATTAGTTATTAATTGTTAATATAAAGTAAAAATTTTGTTAGCATTACATTATAATCACACATTAATATATTTTATTAAATAATTAAAATCATAATGATACTAGTAATATGATATGTTTTGTGTAATGATTAATTCACAATTTGAATGTTAGTATATTTTATTAAGCAATTAAAATCATAATAATATTAGTAATAATGACATGTTTTGTGTAATGATCAATTTGAGATTTGAAATTAAATTTTAATTTAAATTTTAATATCAGATTTTTATTAACTTAGTTTTATTAAGATATAGCATTTTATAACTATAGTAATAAATTATAATATTCTTTAAAAAAAGCTAAAAAACCAAAATAAAAACAAATATATAAGTATAAAAAAAATAAGCAAATAAGAGTTCTAATAAAATATATAAACAAAAAACTATTAGTAATTAAATCATTAATATAATAATATTCTGATTTTATAAAATCTTATATTACATTAAAAGATAAAAAAAAATTCCAAATTATTTAATAATATATAAATATTATTATTAAGATGAGTACTTGTGATTTAGAATTTTATTAATAGTATATTTGGCTAATAGTTGTATTACAACTACAAAAGACAAGTATAAAAAAAGTATACAACTAGCCACTTATATAATTTTAGTTATTGTCTAATTTAAGTAGTTTGCCTAAAGATTTTATACTAGCTACTATATCTAAAACCTGCTTGTAGGTTTCTTATTTAAATATTCTAGTTTCTGTATCCATCTGTCTACCTTTGCCTACCAATGACTTTAGCTGATGTTAATGAAATATATTATAATTATTAAGTCTTTAAAGCAGTTTACTTATATGAAAATCTTTAATCTTGTATTAAACCTTCTAGAATCTTCTGTATTCTATTCTTACAACTAACTTGGTATTACTATAGTTAAGACTAACACTTGAAATTAGAGTATACCATTGAACTGCTATGTTCTTGTAAAGTTTATCCCAATCTTAGTACTAATTTTATAATATATTCTTACTACTTTGGTATTCAATTCAAGTTATATTAAACTTCCAAATTAGATAGCTTAGAAAGGTAGATCATAACTATATCTCTGGTTTACATGTTTTTTGACATGTAATTTTTCCTCTGGAACAGATTCTAGCAGCCTGGTTGGTTTCATTTGATCTCTTTACAAAGGCTGGCTCTTTGCTTAACTTTATAAGTTTTAATTCTGTTTTATAAGTCTAGTCTTTATAGTAACATTATTAAAAATTCAAGCTATCTCTTTATTTGAATTTTTTAAGTAAGTTTTTGTTTTTTTATCTGGTTCTTGTGATTTACACAACCTAAGAACTTATTATAGGTTCACATTATTTAGTATCAGTTTGTGTTTCTTTATATAATATTATACAAATGTTTAGACCTTTTAGTTATATTAGTATAATATAAATTACAAATATCTAATCCTAACCAATCACAGAAGACAGTTAACTATAACACAGAAAGAATTACAAATTTTTATTATTACTAGAATTTGAACTCTAGATCTGTCACTTGGAAGTTGATAATCTATCTATTTTACTAGGTTACTACATCCTAATAGTTACTTAATATAAACAAATTTATTAATAAAATTTAATTAAAAATAAATAAATTCAATTTAAAAAATATTTTAAAATATATAAATTAAAAAAAATTCAAAACAAAATATAAAATAATCAAGAATCTAGTATAAAAAATAATAATAGCTTTATTACAAAACATAATTTAATTAAACAAAAAAACTAAAAAGTTTTTAATAGTAATAATTAATATAATATAAAACAATATTTATAAAAATATATAAAAAGATAATATAAAACTTTTATTTTATAAAAAAAAAATATAAAAATTAATATAAAATTAAAAAAAAGAAAAACATATTAAAAATATTAATAATACTTATAATAATAATCATATCAGTATAATTGGCAGATTATAAAGCATCTGTATAAATAAGATATTAAATAGAGAAATGAAAACTAACAATTAGGTAATACAAATATTAAATAAGTTCTTGTGACTGTATAAATTTATTGAAATTAGGTAACAAGAAGTCCATTTGAGAAGACCTGAATAAAGAAGTAGCTGAATCTTTAATAGCTTTACTGTAATGTCTAGCTTAAGAAAATGAATATCAAGGTTATAGTACTTAAATAAACAAGAATTTTCAAGTTAGAAGACTTAAAGTTACTATTAACTAGACTATCAGAATGAACCAAAAGAAAAGAATATCAGGCTGATCTAATATATTAATGAACTAATTATAATCTTATATAGACTATCTGAATTAGAAGTCTGATAAAAAAGTAGAAGTATACTAAAGTATTAAGATTATAGATGTTGAAGTTCAAGTAAACTCTACAAGAACATAATAATTAAATAATATAACTCTGATCACAAGTGTTGGTTCTGCTATAGCAATACTGAATTAATTGTAAAAATAGATATAAAAAGCTTTAGAAGGTTTATCTTAAGGATAAAATAGTTCTAAGTTTGAGATAATAATCTGAACATCTGAATATAAATTAGTAATGTTAATACAAATTACAGGTTCAGAAGGTTTAAAGTGGAACTTTCAAGCAAAAATGTTAGATATGACAATTGGTAAGGAACCTTCAGACAGATTTCTTAAATAGACAATATAAAAAAATTATACATGTAACCAATTGTATGCTTTTCTGTAATGGTTTATTGAATCATATTAACAAAAAAGTCATTAATAAAAGTCAAAAGACCAAAAAGGTCACCTTAATACTAAAAAAAAAAATAAAAATAAAAATATTAACAGAAAATAAAAATAAAGTTAGTTTTGAAAAAAATTCTAATAAAATAAAAAAGAATCAAGCTATAATAAAAAAAATAAATAAATAAAAATTCAAAAAACATAGTTTGACTCAATAACAAATTTCATATATAATAAATTGAACTGTTTATATACAACCTTTTTGACTAGTTTGATACAACTTTTGAATTTAAGTAATATTTCTAATTGATATAACAGGCTGCCTTTAAACACTTATAAAAGCAACTAAAATATATCAAACCAAAAAATTTAAATTAAACGTGCATAACTTATGCACAAGAATCTTAATAAAGATTTACAAAACTGCTATAAATATAAACTCTAAAATATATATAGCGTGTTTATAACTTTTTAAATTAGGAAATTTATTAGTTTACACATAGTGTTTACACACAGGTACTAATTTATGAATTCGTGTAAGATATAGTTCTAGGATTAGAATGATACTAAAATTTTGCAAGAAATAAACTCCAAAGTTGTTTTCTAATTAGGACCCGTGTACGTACACGTAGTGCACAAATAGAAATTGTCTTTAAATTAAACCTAAATATACTGTTAATATTAAAAAAACAAATTATCTAAATTAGAAAATTTAAACCTATTTTACTAATAAGCCAGTATGACGATATATTTAAAGGATTTTAAAATTAAAAACAGCATTAAAAAACAAGTTGCATCAAATTGTAATAGTTAAATTAGTATATTTGTTATTAGTAAAAAAAAAGGCTATTACAATAAAATCATATCTTAAAATTTTTTTGATACTTTGTTATAATTGCAGTATTAAAAAAAAACTTAAGATAGAGAATGGAAAAATGTATAAGTTTTTTTTAATATTTATAGTTTTTGCAATATAACAAAAATTCACATAATAATTTACCAAATATATAATTACTAAGCCATTTATAATTATGTAAAATAAAAAACACCATTTACTACACCAAATAAAATAGTCTAAAGAGGAAAAATAAACTGTAAAATTTTTTTTCATCAATTTAACCAAAAAACCCTTGCAATACTAATCCAACAAAATAATAAATGCACGTGTCTAGAAAGATTGCTAACATTGTGTAATAGTAATAAAGTCGTTCCAAAACAAAACATATATAAAAACCAAAATATAATATAGGTTACGTAAAAAATCATTGTGAATAAACAAGAAAAATTAGCTAATAAAAAAATTAAAATAAAGTAGTTATAAATTATTAATTTTTCTTGCCAAAAATTTTGCTGCCTTTTGAGACGCTACAGAAACAAAGGAAATTTTTAGCTTTTTTTCTAATTATGGAAATGAAGATATAAGCTCAAAAACATGTAGCTAACTACAAATAGATAAAACAGATAACCACCTTGCGCTTCGATTGGCATTATATAACTCTTGGAATTCACGCTCCTCTGCTGCGAGCGCTAAGCGTTGTTCTTCTAATTCTGCCATGAGTTGCTGTCGACGTTGGTTGAGCTATTTTTATTTGAACAAAAAAAAAAGGTCAATAAATCGAGAAAATTGAGTAACAAAATTTTAAAAAACGTAATCGAATCCTATAACTCACCTGTTCTTCCCTTTCTCTTAAGTTTGATTCTTTTTCCCTAACTTTCAGTACAAAGTTTTGCCGCATTTCCTCTTCTTTCTTAATCATTTCTTCCGCCATACTTTGCTTGCTTCTTTCAATTCTGTGTTCATAAGAATCATCACAAGCAAGGATCGATTCTGGACGACCACTAGAACGAAGTTTTTGAGCACGATAATTATGATAATGCACTGTATGGCTTGTCTCAAGAAGATCATGAAGAGCATGTGTCATAAGAAGTTCACGAAGATGAATGAAATCACAATGTTGTTCATTTTCGACTATTAATAAATAAGTTAATATTTTACAAGAGTCCAATAAAAAGGTAATAAACCATGAATATGATATAAACTAACCTTCAACAACACCCCATCGATATGATCTTCCTCGTACTTTTTTTCCACCAACATCCACAAATTGATCACTGCCAATTACTGTGAACGGGATATATTTCTAACAGTATAATAAATAATATTGATGTTAGTATCAAAAGATTATTGTACAAAGTAGAAAAAGTAGTTACAAATACCTCAAGGTCTTCAACGCTTTCCCGATCATCTGGATATGCAGTTGGAAAAATCCTAATATCGTTAGCTTCAATATCTCTTAATATCTATATTATAGATAATAAATATGAATTATTAATATATTCAACAAATGCATATGAATCATCGTCATCATTTATTACAAATTTACGACATAGGCATACATACAGTTTTCTTAAATGCGGCTTTCTCTTCTTGTGTAAGAGTATCAGCTTTCGCGATAACTGGAATTACATTTACTTTGGCGGATAAAACTTGAAGAGCTTTAATATCGAGTTCTTTAAGACTATTAAAAGTATAGTTAGAAATTGAACGATAATATTAAAGCAGAGTAATGCACGAAAATAAAGCCTACGCGTGACCGGTTGGAGCAATAAAGTATAAAAGGGCATGTATACGAGTATCTGGAATGGCACGCCTAAATTCGGGACTACGTTCAGCAGCATGATAAGCCTCGAACTGATTATCAATATACTCAACAATAGGATCAAGGCTATAATGAATTAAAGTTTATTTATTTATTTTTTCTTTGATAGAATTAGTACGATTGAAATAAATGAGAGGTTAACTCACTTATGTTCACGATTAAGCTGGTCACCAAATCCAGGTGTATCAACAACGGTAAGATTGAGGGTAACACCATCTTCAACTAATTCTGAAATATCAAAAGATAAATTTAATATACAAAGAGCTTATGAAAAGATTAAATTCAATAAAAACGATTTAGAGACACTAACCATAATGTACAGGACTAATTTCCACGGTTTGTGTGGATTGGGGATTTTTAGGATGGATTTCTTCTTTGAGGGGTGTGTTGAACAGAGTATTCATAAAAGTAGTTTTTCCAAGACCACTTTCGCCTTTTTTATGATAACGATAAGGTTGATAATGAATAAATACAATTTATCAATTGAATGAATTGTAAACCTGGCAATAATACATACCAACAACCATAATATTAAGAACATAAGGAGTTCTTTTTGTTTTGTTGAAGCGTTGTCGAGGAAGAGCCTCAATCCCAAGTGTGTCCCGGAGGACAACCTCTCGAGTTTGAGGAATCTTCCACGGACCAGGATCGGGGAAATAACCTCTAAAAATAATTGACAAATGATTGGTAAGCATATATTTAAGTAATATAATAGTATTTATATATAAAAAGTTCCGAGTTTCTATAAAAAATTTTGCACATTTAAATAACCAACACCCATTCTCATCGTGGTTAATAAAAGGAGTTGTTAACATCGCGAAGTTCATCTTGTTGAGTAAACACATTTATTTACCTGTGTTGAAGAGCGTATTCCTGTTAAAAACGTAGGTAAAAGGATAAAGGGGAAACGAAAAAGGCCAGTTACTTTGAAAGTGACGCAGAGTAAGAAAACCAAATGGAATAGACAAATAACCTACCAAAGGCATTGTGTCGACAGATAAGTAAAATAAGGGAGCGACTTTATCTTAGGAGAAACGAATGGAACAGGGATTGAAATTGAGTTGGACTTTCTGCGGGAAAACTTTTTTGTGGATTGGGATTGAACGGTTTGTTAAAAACACCCTAAGGTTATAATATCAATATTTCTCCAGTCAAAAAGTCGGACAGATTCGCACGGCTATAAAATGGCTTTAAACTCATAGATACATGATTGGACACTGACATTTAAATTGGTAACATTCCATTTGTTTGGAGTGTTTGTAGTGCACAAATGTTTAATCGCATATCGAATGCTCTTCCTTTAAATATATTTTTTCTTGTATAACGTAAGGATGCATTGTTTAACATAAAAAGTTGAATTTGGACGAATAAGGGAAATTCTGCTGCATCCATTGTTGCTCACGTTTTTCTACGTAAGACAAAAACAATTACTTTTTTTGTATTTTTCTTCGATCTTCCCTCTTTACCCCAAACTCTTTTACATATGGGACAAAAGTTATATTTGGCGGCAATTTATCTTCGTTCTCCATGAACCAAGCAGCCACTGGGTGACCAATTCGAGGGTCCTTCTTCTCTTCACCTAAATAAAACTTTACGGCATCGCCAACCGTTTCAATAGAATTAAGTTCTAGATTTGGAATATTTCTATCGGTTAAAGACATACAATCTCGTAGAATCTATGAAAACATCGAGTACATTAATTAATATCATTTTGCAGTGAACGAAATGGGATCTTTGCAAACGAAATGACCTTTCAGGACTATAAAAAATCATAGTCCCAAAGGGTTATTTTGTTAGCAAAGATCGTGTTAAGGATATATATGACCATACCTCGAATTTGAGTTTTGCATCACTTAGTTTGACGTCCATCCATTTATTTTTATCAGTTAATTTTACATGTTTTTGAACAATATCATGAATCCTGTTCTTAATTTCATCCGGTTCTGTTATTTTTTGTCTGCAAGTTTTTTTTTTTAACTTTTTGAGTCATTATTCATAAGTTCTCAAAATAAAATTAAGACTATACCGTACGGCGCGGACCATAGTACCCTGGATACGATTCATTCTGTAGACAAAATTCAAGTTAATACCGACCGTGTATTATATAAAGGTATTATATAGAAATTCACATGTGTAACTGCATGTGTTATTTAGACTTATTTAGAAATGGTTCTACTAGTTAGAGTTGGCGTGCATAAAGTCCAAGCCTCGATGCGATCATCTCATAATTATCGTAAGTATATGAAAAGGCAGTTTGCTTTTTATTGAAGTTGACTCGTTAACGTAATCAGTTATCCCCTCCCTCATTTTTGAAAAAAAATTAACATGATGTCATGTTAAACAAAGAATCAGTTAGAGTGGTCTAAGTATAGATGGTAAAATTTTAATTTCAACATGTTATTATTGTTTATATGAATAATTGTGCTATTTAATTTACTGCATTTCAGATTAAAAATATTTAGAAAACTAATTTCAACATTAAATTTTTATTATAGAAGGCAATTACACCTCATCTATGGTTCTAAGCCGTCATATTAATGTTCTTTTTCAATTAATGATATTAATAGAGGTGGAAACTGGATTAATAAAGCTTTAAATATTTTGTCCGATTTGGAAATCATAATTTTGTTGTCAGTTTAGTTGTATGCATGACTATATGTAAGTCAACAGAATTGTGTGTTCTGAGCTAAATACATATTTCGATATTCGATATGATTGTAGCACATGATAAGTGAACAAACAAACGCACTTTCCATTTCGTTTCGAACAAATTATCGGGTTGAATTAGCAAAATTTTTTTTATGATTAGTTGGACCAACTTTAATAAAGGGAAAATATACTATACATTACGCACATGGCTATTTCTGCTTTATACTAGCCATGCCGTATTGGTCGCGTTGTGCATGTAAGATAAATGTTTTCCGCATTAGCATAGTTGTAATCAGTGTTTGAAATTAGAGCTCTTATGAGAACACTATTATAGATTTGTGCACAGTCTGAATGTTTTACTGTTCATTATTAAATTTTTTTGAGAACAGTAAAATAATGATAGTGTTTCGTAAGTATATAGCAAATAGTAGTTTTGTTTTTGTTTTTTTTTAACTGGGCAATATTTGCCAATAACTTTATTTAACTTTAGAGTTACTGAATTCACAAATCCAGTAAGAAAAAGAAGTCAATCTGAATGGTTCTTAATAAGAGGCAGCATAGGTTAGCTTAGTAAATAAGATTAGTTAGTGTTATATAAGTATGAATTGAAGACGCCAAAGTTTAAATAAAACACTTACAAGTAAGAGTCAGATATGATATCTAACAGGTAAGCTTAGAGTAGAATTCTTAAATAAACAATAATTAAAGTTGTATAAATAGTCAATTGTACTTTTACTAACTATGTATGTACTTGAAATAATATTAATAATTTTGATCAAATAATAATTATTCTTTAAAACATAAATAAAAAAATTGGTAATTTGAGTTTATAATTTTTTTTGATTTCTTATTTATTTATTTATTTTTTTGAAATGTTAACATAGAACTTTATTACATAGAGAACTAAGATAATGATGATCAGACCCAATATACAGGGTAGGCTATGGCACTCTTTGCAGATGTGAAAACTGAGCTTAAAATGACAAGTGACCTTACAAAAGATATACAACCCAAATCATTATCAATATTATTAGACTCTTATGATCTGAACACCTACTATAACAAATTTCTTCAATATTATCATCTTCTTTTACTACACCTTCAATCTATTATAAAAATTTTTTTTCAATATTTACAACAAATCAATTCTATACACTTATTAAATTCGTTAATGATAATACTAAAAATAGACAAAACAGAAGTTTATATTTATCTATCATATAAGCTTATTATTTTATCAAACTATTACATTCCTTCTACTAATAATTTTCTCAATATATCTTTTAAATCTCAATCTAATTCTCAAACTATTAATTATATATCTATTAATACTAAATTCAAATTATAAAATAAATGCAAAACCTCTATATACTTCAAAGTTGTAAATACAAATAATATATTCTATTCTAAATATACAATCACATCTTAGCCTTCTAACTCAATAGATAAAAATTTACAATCTATTCCTGTTATTAAATCTCTTAAACTATTAATCAGTATTTACAATGTTCAAGATTACAATGAAGACCTTAAACAACAAATATAGGAGAACTTCTGTCTAACAAATAATCTTAATATAGTTAGCATTATTGAAACCAAAATAGCGAACACAAATGCAATAACAAAATTGCAAAAATCTAAATATTTTACATATTATTAGTCATGCAACAATAGCTTAAAAATTGATATTGTAATTATAATCAATAACTAGCTCAAATCACATGTTTATAAAATACACAACCTTTTTGATTATACTATTATTATTGATCTTTTCTTTAAACATAACTTCAAATTTCGCATTATATCAGTATATCTATCTTGTGATGATATTCAACTCAGATTAACTATTCAAAATATTGTTATTTCATAATTCCAACAAGTCACAAGTTCAAACTTACAATCTATTATTCTGAAAAACTTCAATATCTCTGATAATAGTTTACATTCCTCTTCTATTAAATACAAATTATTGCATTTTTTCCAATATAACAACATATATGATCTAGCTACTCATATTTAATTACTATTTAATACTTGGCAAAGCAGCCAATTTTAAAGTCAAATTGATTACATCTGAACAAACTACTCAATTATCTACTACCTCATCTTATACAATATTGATGACTCCAAAACTAGTACAAATAGTAATTATAAAATCCTAATTTCTTCTTAGTTCTTTCCTTATACCCATTTTGGCAAACAATGTTCTATAACCAAAACTCAAAAAAGAATATTTTTTTATAAAAAAATAAATAAAAAACTTTGACAATTATATACTGATCAAGTGGCTATTAATCTTAGTTTTAACTATATATTTATAATTATTAATACAACAGAATCTTTAAAAACAATATGACACAAAATCCAAACTAGTGTTATCTCAGCTGTTCTCAAATATATTCCTAACAAAAAAATTACAATACACAACTTTTAATACATATATTCTGTCAAAGTTTTCTTTTTACATCATAGTCTTAAAAAGCTAGAAAACATAATTTGACAAATCAAAGTCTCATTATAAAACCAAACACCTATACTTATACAACTTAATAACATAATTCAACAACTGAATAATGCTGATAATCTTACTATTTCTTCTTTACTAACCAGACATGATCTACTAACTAACTGGATCTTAAATGCTAATAATGAATGGAAAGCACTTTATTATGTATATAATATCAAAAACATTAAAATAATTAGACAACAAATTAATGAATACATAGCCAAAAGATGTGATAAACTTCAGTCTTAACCAAAATTAATAATTAACAACATATTAAATTGCTACAAATATTCTATAAAGTTTGATAACATCAAAACAGATTATGTTGTTATTACAAAAATATAGGAAATTAAAACACATATTCAACAATACTTCAATTAATAGACAGCATATAGACAAATTAATCAACAAATTTACAATTCTTCTTAGAACAATAAATATCAACCTAAAACAAACATTTACTCAGAATGATATTAAGAGATACTAGCAGAATTTTCAAAAAAAAAAATCTCTAACATTCTTGCAAAACTTTTAAATAATAAAGTCTGTGGCCTCTTAGACATAAGCTATGAAATGCTTAAACATGCTGGTTTACTATTTCTTTAAGCTATAACTGCCCTATTTAATATATACATTTCAACTAACAGTATACTCAAACAATAGAAAGAAGGAAGAATCTTTTCTATTTTCAAAATACCTATTTTTGGTAAAAGTTTAACTAATATCAAACCTATTAGTCTTTTAGAATATATTAAAAAATTATATACTAAACTTCTTACTAATCACTTAAATACTACTTTTATCTTACATTCAATATTATCTCCTTATAACTATATTGCTCTTCCTGGTAACAGTACAGCAATACCAATTTACATATTTAACAATATAATTAAAAAGCCTCTTGCAATTCTAAAGAACTTTGGCTTATATCTTAGAATATAAGCAAAGTTTACAACTCAATAAACTCTGATCTCTTCTGTAAATCTCTAATATGAATCAACATACTATCTAAATTAATAGAAGTTCTTACTAATCTGCTTAATGATTATCACAACTAGGTCATAACTAATTTTAGACTTACAGATTCATATTTTATTAAAAATGGAATTGATCAAGAAGAAACAATAACATTATTATTTTGGCATATTTACTATAACCCTCTTATTCACAAAATTGCATCTCAATTTACAAGCTATACTGTTTTAATATTATGAAAAACTAGTTTACAACCTCTTTAACATCAACACCTTCAAGCCTCTATCTCAGTTCTCACTTATATAGATAACACATTATGGATAGCTCAATCCAAAAATAAGTTAGAAAAATTATTCAAATGGCAACATCCTTCTACCAAATAGTCAATCTTCAGATTAATCCTATCAAATCAATATTTGTCACCAATGTCAAACCTACTTCTATTACTTTTCTCAACTTTATTCTTAATTCTATTTCTAATAACCAACTTTTTAAATATCTAGGTTGTTGATTTATACTTAATAACAAACAAACTTATACAATTAAATTAATTCAAGAAGAAGCTTTTCAACTAATTAATACTACAAATACAAAAAACATCACAGACAAACAAATTATTTATATTATTAATATGGTTATTATCTCAACATTAGAATACAGAATATATAATATTATACTTCTCAAAACTATATATAACTGCATATTGGCCAAATATTTTACAGTTGCCAAACACAAATCTCAACTTGTCTAATCAATTTCTAATAGTACAATGCTTTACTCTATCTATACAATATATATAACATTTGGAATATACAATTATAACACCATATTACTTCATTTTTTCAACAAATTAATGATCTCTATTTATTAGATGTTTCTATCTGTATTAGATTACAACAGCTTCAAAACAACCTTTGGTCTACTATAAACATTCTTAAACATCCTTAATTTAATGTTGATAGTCAAGATAAACATACTCTTAATTTTAAAATCATTCAACTATTTTCACAAATTGCTGTCTCTATTAGAGCTAATAGTAATACATTATGGCCAAACACTATCTATTATTAACTTCAATCTCTTGAACTTATTCTTCAACATTATCCCAAATATATAACCTTTAAAAAATAACTTAGATGACTAAACCTACTTTACCTTAAACAACTTTGTACTTCAGACAATACTACACTTCTTGAATGGCTATATCTATTACCAAAACTTCTTTATTTGCCTAAAGGCAGAAAACTGATCTGGTTTACTGAACTTGAAAATCTTATTATAGAAAATCATCAACATTGCTTCCTTAAACCTCAATACCAACAGCAAGAAACAAACCCCTTTGCATATAACACATATAATATTTCTAAAAAACATAAACCATGGCTGATCACTTTCAATAATGAGAAAATTATTATAGCCAAAATCTGTAAACACCTTGCAGATTCTAACCAAATATCAATCACACACTGGCAAACTGATATTAATATAAACAGTACTGATTACTACCCACTCCAACAGATTAATCTTGTTCTTTGTTTAGGTTGTCAACTGTACTCACAACGAATAACTACATCATGCACTATCAATACTTCATCTAATACATCTGCCCAATTTTTTGATAGAATTATTTCAAATTCAGTTAAAATAAATGCAAACTATCTAGACCTTCTCAGCTCTGCTGCAATTAAATGGCCTT
>CAJVQA010001566.1:0-25052 GCA_910591915.1 Cetraspora pellucida
ATATGTAATTTAAAAGCAAGCTTTTCTTTATAAAAACTTTAATTGAATTTCAATAAAGTTAAAGGCATGACCTTACTGTTAATATTAAAAAAAAAAAAATTTGCTTAAGCTTAAGTTTGTTTGTAGAATTTTGTTGTTTTCTTACTAGAAATTTTGTAGAAAGAGTAGCAGAAATGTCAAATGTATAGTGGTTTAGTATTCTGTTAGAGTTATGTAAGCATTCTGTACATAGTATATAATTAACTACTAAGAGTAAATAGAGGTTTGTGTTGAGTGCATTTTCTTCAATTGTCTAGTATGTAATAATATAGTGTTGTTATTTTGGTTATATTTGCATGCCATTCGTATTATTAATTGTTCACTATTGTAATCAACAGTAATAAGCCAAGGTTTTGATTTTAAGTTGTTATGTTTAGTTATAAAAGATAAGGAGTTAGTTTGTGAAAGTCTCAGATTAGGGTTAAGTTTTTTAGTAAGAGAATATGTAATGATTTTGTCTTCTAATACTGTAAACCAATTTGGTTTATATCCTGTAGGAATTTGTTTAAGTCTTGGTAAAATGTGTTTCCAATCTAAAAGTGTAGAGTTATTAGATGAGGTTAATTGTTCAAGGTAAAGAATATGTTTAGTTCATAATTGTTTTTTCTTAAAAAGTCAATTAAATTATTATAAAAAAATCTTTTAATATACCAAATATTACTTTTTGTATTTTTATTCAATCTTTTTGTTTCTTAGGTTTATATTTACAAGGTTCATAACATGAACCTTGAATTAATTAAAGAACAAGTTGAGGGGGTTTTTTTTTTGATATTAAGGCAATGTCGTGCTTATATCTTTATTAGTAGTTTTTAAGATTAGTAACTTCATAGAGTTATTATATACAAAAATAATTCTATATAAATGCTATGGCCAAGGCCAACACTTGCAGTTAGAACTAACCATTAAACTGCTAACTATATATAACTAACTTAAGTACAAATAAAAAGAAAACTACATTTAAGAGTAAAGCTTAGACATATTTATCTGTAATCTAAATCTACTAGAGTGATCAAAACTTATCTAGATTTGGATAGTTAAAATATAGTTAAATAAAATATTGTATTTGATCCAGAGAATAGTCTATATGTTAATTTTTCTAATAGCATAGCCAGGAGGTGGACATGTATTTGAGTTTGGGTGACTTGGTTAGGTAGTCCACATATACATGAGTATGTATATGTTTGATGATTGTATTTAGTTTGTCTATTATAATTAGTTTGAGTTAAATATTTGGAAAAAGGAGGTTTAAGACCTTGTTGTTTTTTTAATTTGAAAAGTTTATGCAATATAGTTTCTAGAGTAGTTTATAGCATAGCTCATTGATTTTAATTAGTATTTTAATAACTGTTTGTAATGCTAATTGTAAGAAATATTAAGGTTTTGAATTGTTTGAATTAGAGATTTAGGTATAAGTTCTTTAAGAATAATATTAAGATAGAATGAGTTTTCATTGAATGGTATCTGATAGAAGGTTTCATGGTTTTGAATTTTTTGAATAAGTTCTTTTTGTTGAGGTTTGGAGAGGTCCAGATTGCTTTGGTTAATATGTTTTGAGATAGTATCTTGAATAATACTAATAAGTAGTGTTGAATTAGAATAAGTTATCAATGTGTTGAAAAGTCAGGTAAGTTGCAATAAAAGCAGTTTATATTATAGAAAGTATGTGGATACATTTTATGACATAAAAAGTATATATGTAGTTCATTTGGTAGAGTTTTGATTTTAAAAGATTTGGAATGATTAAGTTAGAAGTTGGTTATATTATATATTAGTTTTTGGTTATAATTGAAGTATAGCCAGGTGGATCTCCAATTATTTCTGAAATAAGTTGGTCCCATTCTTGGTTCTGTTTTTGGAATAACTATATTGCCAGAATATAGGCTTTACAAATGTTTTTGATAAATGATCTTGTAGAGTATTCTATAAAATGTTGGTCTCAGAATAGTATATAGTATGGGTTGTAGATATTAGTATAGTTGAAGTATAATTCTAGAGAGAGATTATGTTGCTTAGTAAGAGAATCAGCAAGGTTGTTCAGATTATTATCAGTATGAGCTTATACTTTATAGAAGTTGATTTGAAGGTTGTAAGACTTAATGATATTCAGTAAAGTATGCTATATAAGCTATGTATTAAATTTAAAAAGTTTATTAGGATTAGAAAGTATAGTATTGATGTTGATATATTTAGTAATGATAGATTGAGAGTCTATAAAAATATTGACTATTGCATTTCAGGGTGTAGTAGAAATTGCTAAAAGAATTGCTATCAGTTCTACTTTGTAAAATGATGGCTAGAAGTTGATTTTGGCAGAAAATTTGTGAATAATTTAATTATTGTTATTGATCTGGACCTAGCCAATGCCCATTGTACATTGGTCAGTTCCAATATTAGTTACTGAATCATCAGTATAAAAGTTAAGTTGTTATTAAGAACTATTAAAAATTGAATATTGTTTGAGTATGTTTGCTGTTTCACTAGTTTTAAATACTTCAAAAACATAAGAGTTGGGAATTGGAATTGTTGGTAATGAAGGAATTAATAGTAGATGTTTGATAGCTATTGAATGAATAAGGTCAATATAGTTAGCATTGAAGTTTAATGAGTTAGAATTGATTCTTTCTAGGAATTGAGAAGAGATGATTGCTAATACATTAATTGTACATAAATTCTAAATTCTGTTGGAGTTTAGATGACAGCCTAAACAAGATAAGCTTTGGGTTGGTAAAAAGAGATAGTAGCCAGAATGATTTATATTAATATTTGTTTGCCAGTGTATAATAGATATTTGATTAGTATTTTTGAAATGTCTGCAGATTTTGCCAATAATAATTTCATTATTAGTATATGTAAGTAATTAGAGTTTGGATTTTTTAGAGATATGTTGTGAACTGTATGCAAATAGATTGTATTCTGGTTGTTGATAGTATGGAAGAAGAATTCTGAAACTATTATAGGCCATTATAGTGTCTTTTAAGTAAGTGAACCATAATGGTTGTTAGCCTCTAGATAAGTATAACAGTTGTGGTAAAAGATGTTTCTATTTCAGTAAGATGGTATTGTCAGCTGTACAGAGCTGTTCAAGGTATAGAATATTGAGATTTCTGATTTGTTTTTTAAAGCTAATATATTGAGAGTATTGGAATAGAATTGATTCTAGTGATTGGAGATTATATAATATAGTGTTTGAGCATAAAATATTGGAATTAGCTGTTATAGATATGTTTAAGTGTTTTAGTAATTGAATAATTTTGAAATTTAGCATGTGTTTATTTGGACTATTAATGATGAGATTAGAATGTTGAAGTATATTAATAGTTGACCATAGGTTATTTTGAAGCTGTTGTAGTCTAATTCATATTGAAGTTTCTAGTAAGTTAGAATTGTTAAGTCTTAATAGGAAGTTAGTAATATAATGTTGAAGTTGAATGTCTTATATGTTGTAAACATTGTACAAGTATGGGTTAAGCATAGTACTATTGGGGATTGAAAATGCTAGATAGAATTTTTATTTGGCTATTCTTAAGTATTTGGCCAGAATATTGTTGCATGTGAAGTGATGCATAATAATGTTATATAATCTATATTTAAGTATGGATATAATAACCATATTAATTATATAGATAATTTGTTTATTTATAATTTTCTTTGTACTAGCAATGTTTGTAAGTTAAAGTGTTTCTTCTCAAATAATTTTGATTTGTTTAGTTTGTTTGTTATTAAGTATAAACCAATAATCTAAAAACTTAAATGATTGGCTAACAGGTATAGATTCTAAAATGGAGTTAAAAAATTGAATATTAGATATAGATAAATTAGAAATAAAAACAGATTTGGTAACATTTATTTGAATATTGGCCATTAGGTAGAAATATGAGGCAGTTTAGGTAATTTGTTCTAGTTCTTGTTTTGTTTTTGCTATTCATAGTGCATCATCTATGTAAGCTAATACTGATATAGATGCATAGAGACTTTAAGATCTAGGTAGTTAAAGGTAGGTCTTTCAAGTTGTAGATAATGAGTAACCTTTATATTGGAATGCAATTTTGTGGATAAGTGGGCTATAATAAATATGCCAGAATAGTGGAGTTATTAATTCTCTTTGGTCTATTCCATTTTTAACTATATATAGGTTGGTTAAGCCAAGATTGGTAATTACTCTGTTTTGATAGTTTGTTAATAAATTAATAAGTATGTTAACTAACTTAAAAGGCATGTTGATATAAATTAGTACTTTTTTAAACAGATTCAGATTAACTGAGTTGTATGTTTTGCTCATATCTTGAGATATAAGCCAAAGTTGTTTAGAGTTGCAAGATGCATCTTCGATTATATTATTTAAGATATGTATAGGTATAGCCATGCTATTGCCTAGCAGAGCAATATAATTGTAAGGTGATAGAATCTTATGTTTGGTGAGTACTTGGTTTAAGTGATTTGTGAGAAGTTTTGTACATAATTTTTTGGCATGTTCGAAAAAGCTAATAGGTCTGATGTTAATTAAGTTGCAGTCAAAGATAGGTTTTTTGAAAATTGAGAAAATTCTACCCTCTTTCTATTGCTTAAGAATTTGGTTTAAGGTAATACATCTATTTAGGAGAGCTGTAATTGTTTGAAGAAAGAGTATGCCTGTATGTTTTAATATTTCATAACTAATGCCAGAGGGGCTACAGGTCTTGTTATTTGGAAGATGAGATAATGTTTCAGTCATCTTAGTAATAATAAATTCTTTAATAATATCATTGTACTACTCAGAGTTAATATGTGTTTTGTGATTATATTTTTCTTTTCAGTTAGATTCAAAAATTTGTTAGTTGGTATGTCTAAAGGATGTCCATTGGTCAAAATGCTGTTGAATATGCTGTTTAATGTTTGAGGGTCAGTAATTACATCATTGTTTGTTCTAATGTTATTGAATTTGACTGGGTCTTTGTAACAGTTAAGTATGCTATTAATCATTGATTTTGGATATGATTGAAGTTTGGAACATCTTTTAGAAATATTATCATTAATTTGTTGTCTTATTTCTTTGATATTTTTTATATTGCAGACATGATAGATAGATTTTCATTCAGTTTTAGCATGTGCTAGCCAGTTTGGCAGTAAGTTGTG
Source organism: Cetraspora pellucida (assembly GCA_910591915.1). Lineage (NCBI taxonomy): Eukaryota > Fungi > Glomeromycota > Glomeromycetes > Diversisporales > Gigasporaceae > Cetraspora > Cetraspora pellucida. The sequence continues at coordinate 5,152 of CAJVQA010001566.1, forward strand.
AACAGTTGGTAACAATGGAACATTAAGCTAATTAGATATGTTTATTTGATTAATAAAGTAATTATGTTAATGTGATAAAGAAGTAGAGTTTTTTAGCAAGTATTTGACTTGTTTAATAATATTGCCTAATTTCTTGAGATGCTGATATAAAGATTATACCTTTGTAGTAAAGATATTTTGAAAGTTTCTAACAGTAAATTTTTTATTTAGGATATGTTGTATAGCAGCAAAGATAATACTGTTTTGGATTTTGTGCCAGGAAGATTCAAGTGATTCTGAGGTTTGTGTGCTAAGTGGAGTTTTTTTATTATTAAGATTTAAGATTACTTGGTTTGCAAATTGTTGTCATTTATTTTTATTTATGTTTTTGTATAAGAATGTCCTTCTACAAGTTTTGGTAGAATGTCTGAGTTTACCTATATATATATAAGAAAAGAGCCAATGAGAGTTCAGAATTTTATGATCACTCTGGATGCTAGTGTCAGAATCATCTACAGTAAAAAAATTAAGATATTGATAAAGAGGTTGATTGGCCCAAATATAGTCTATACTATATGTGTCCAGATTATACATATTGTTGTATTGAAGAAAATGAAGCAGCTTGTATTATATTGAAGAGGAGTAAGTGATACTATCAAAAGCATTGAAGTTCCTAAGATAATTGGTTGAATATTTAATGTGTAGGCTTGTTGAAGTCATTGTATTACAGTGTTTTGTACTAACAATCTTAGTTGAGTATTATTACATGGTAAATAAACTGTAATAATTCTGAATTTAAAGTCATATTTGAAGAAAATGTCTATTGCAATAGCATATTCAGAAAAAGAAAGTATTTTGTGAATGTGGGTTTTTATAGACTTGTAGATCATGATGGCTATGCCTGCCTTAGGGCCTTTAGTGCATAACTACAAATATATAAAGTGTTTAGATTTTTGTAATTTAGTAATTGGGTTACTGGCTGCAATTTTGGTTTCTATTATGCTAATTAATGCTAAGGTTATTAGAAAGGCAGTAGTTTTCTTATTCTTGTTGTTTTAGATCTTTATTAATTTCTCGAATATTATATATACTGATTGATAAGTAAAGTTAATTATTATAAGATTGTGTTGGAGTTTAAGGAGTGGTAGTTGTTATAATTTGGTATTATTTGGTTTGGAGATGTTAGAATAGATAAGTGTTTATAAGATTTGTATTGAATAGAATTTATAGCTATGTGATTTGAAATAGTGAAATCTGTGACTTTGATGTAAACATGTGTTTTTATTTTTTCATTATTAACTGAAATTTTGATTGGATTAAAGAAAAAGTTTTTGCATAAATGTTTAATAAAGTCATTAAGTGTTATAGGTTGAGGTAATAAGGGTAGATAGTATTGTTTTAAAAACTTATTATGCAGGTGTTTGTTTCTGAGAGATAAAAAACAAGTTGGTATTAAAATAAAGAAAATTTTATTTACAAAAATCTTAATAGAATTATTAATTTTTTAGATTCTCATAGAATGTAATGAAGATAAATAATTAAACTGTTTATTTACTGTTAGTTTTCTCTATTTATGATGTGTCTGAATCTAATTAATAGATTCAAATACATCATGAACAAAGAAAACTTTAATGTTATTATTATATTTTATATTATTAATAAACAAATAATAATTTTATTATTAAATAAATAATACAAATAATATTTAATAATAAATAAAGTTATATTGAATGATAATTTTTAAAATGTCTTTCTATAAAAAACATTAATTTCTTCATATTAAATCATTTTGATCCTTCATCTGTAATTAACCATTCATCTTCTAAATTATGTTCATTTTCAAAATCAAATATTTGAGAAACATCAAAGTGAATTGCTTTGGCATTATTTTCAGTTAGAATTTCTTGTTCTCATTTTGGATTTTGAAGAACAAAAATGATGACATTTTTCAATATTGGTTTTTCTTTAAATAGACCAGCTATTTTTTTTTTTTTTAAATATTAATGGTAAGGCCATGCCTTTAATTTTATTAAAATTCAATTAAAGTTTTTATAAAGAAAAGCCTGCTTTTAAATTACAAATGAAAAATAAAGACTCAGACATATAATCTGTGACCTAAACCTACAAGAATAGCCAAGACTCACCTAGATTTGGGTTTGAGTAATAATATAAGAGAGAGGAGTATGGTATTTAATCCATTAAATAGTCCAAAGATCAATTTTAGTAATAATTTATAATATTGAAATAGAAGATAAGGACAGACTAGAAGAGTAACTATGAGTTGAATTAGTAAAAAGTATAGTCTGGAACTGTGCAGAACATAAAATACAGTATGAAATCCATATTTGGTTGTATATTTGTTTGTATATTTGTTGGTTTAAGTGAAGAAGGAATTTGATAAAAAAAGTAGTAGCAGTATGGTAAGAGATAGAAGCATTGTGGATACTGTAGTAGAAATAAGATTAATAAGAACTAAACCAGATAGAGTAGAAATAAGAGAAGGTATGTATAAAGAGTTATGTAGTTTGAAACTGTTAAGTGTAAGGATTTTAGTATGTAAATTAGAAACAAGATTGGCAAGCATATCAAAATTAGTTGTATTTAAAATACTATTAAAAAAATTAGAGATTAAGTGATAAGTTGTTTGGGTAGATGGGCAGATGACTCAATGGAGTAAAGAGCTAGTTTGGTTGCATTTATGTCAGAAGGAAGGGAATGAAGAATTACATTTATGAAGAGTTTGAGAAATAGGAAGTTTATTAGTAAGTATTTTAACTCAAAAAGTTTTTAGAATAGATGAATAAAAGCTGTAAGCAAAGTTGGAAATTTTTTGATTGTTGTTGATATAAAGCCATATAGCTTCTTAGTTAATGTTAGATGCAATAGTAGACTATTATTGAAAATGATATTGAGATGTTCAAAGTGTTATAATATGGGCTTGGCATATAGTTTGAATAGAGTGTTGGATAAGAATTTCAATAGGAAATTTATTAATAAAAGGAGTATAGTTGAGGTTATAAGAATTATTAGTTAAAAATATTAGATAAGATAATATTTAGTATTATGAGCAAGTTGATTAGCAATGTTGTTAAATGGATTATCTTGGTGTGCAATAACTTTATAAAAGTAACTTGAAATCCATAAGACTTAATAAAGTTAATAAGTGTTTGCCAGATAGAGAAATATAAAATATGAGTATGAAAAAGAGTAAATGCTAATTGGCAAATGTTATGATATTTAGAGATTACTGATTGTGAGTCAGTGAATATGTGAACAGAACAATGTTTAAAAGCAGTAATAATTACTAAGAGAATAGCAAGAATTTCAGCTTTGAAGAAGCATGGCCACAGTTTAACTTGTGCCTAAAATGAATTAATAGTTATAGAGTTATTAACTTGAACTCAACCTATGCCTATAGAGCATTGTGAGGTACCAAGATCAATAACAGAACCATCAGTATAAAATGAAATAAATAATAAATTGTGATTTGAGTTAACAATAGTCTGAAGATTATTAACAAGTTAACATGTTTTAAAAATAGGAGGTAGTTGTTGTAATTAATTGTAAGTGAAGGAGAAGGTAAAATATATAAAGAATATTGAAGAGCAACAGAGTATGCAATATTGAAAAAGTTTGCATGAAGGTTGAGAGTTTTGTTAAGATTGATATGACAAAGCAGTTTAGTAGCCAAGTTAGTAGGAATTAAAATGGTACATTTGTTAGCAATTATATTTGAATTAAGGTGGCATCTAGTATATAATGTGGTAGTAGAAAGAGGAGTAGAATAAAAATTAGAAAACTAAGACTAAAATAAACAGTGCCAGTAGTTGATAAGAGTAAGGCAAATAGGTGTATTATGCCTTCTGTCTTGCCAATAATTATTTGTTATCAAGAACAGTAAGTAACTAAGGTTTAGTGTTGGAAGTAAAGTGACCAGTGGAGTAGCAAAAGTAGTTTATAGAAGGTAAATTATAATAATCATATAGAATATGTTAGTAGGAGTGACTTGTAGTAATGTTCTCAAGAGTAGTAAACCATTATGATATAACATCTTTTAAAATTTTGTTAAATCTATATAAAATATGTTGCCAGTACAAAAGATATAAGTTGTCATGAGTTGTGAGTTGGTTCAGAAAAAGAAGTTTATGATGTTTGAGTTTTTTTGAAAATAGAATATTTTGGATGAGAAGAAAGAAGAGATTCAAGAGATATAGTTCTATTATTTATAGTGTATAGGATGTTGTAGATTGGGTTAGTTAAAAAAGTCCAGCCTATATGTTTGATAAGTTGTATTATTTTGAAGTTTGTAGTTAATCAATTGGGTTCATCAATGGTTGGCTTAGAATGAAAAAAAATATTAACAGAAGACCAGAGGTTGTTTTGGAGTTGTTGAATATATATATGAATAAATGTGCCTAGTAGATCAGAATTGTTAAACTATTTAAGAAGATTGGAAATATGATGTTGTAATTAAATATTTCAGATATGTTTAATGTTGTAAATATAAGAATGTAATAAGGTACTAGATGGTATTGTACAGCAAAGTTTAGCTTTAAGCTTAACAAGACCAATGTGTTGAGTAAAAATTTTGTTGCAAGTAGGTTGATTAATAACAATATTATATAAGCAGTATTTAATAATAGGAATGATAACAGTATTAATAATATAGCAGGCATGTGAATTAGTTATATGTTTTGTTTTTGTAATTTGGATAAGTTGGTAGGATTCAGAGATAATTAATTTTGTTTGTTTAGATTGTCTATTATTTAAAGTAAACCAGTAACCTAAAAATTTGAAGAGTTGTTTAAAAGAATGAAATAGAAGTAAATAAGAGTTATTAGTAACCAGAATAGATTTTGAGAGATTAACTTGGATGTTTGCCATATTTTAGCTATAAATAGTATATAAGATAACTCAGTTTGTAAGAAAGCAATCCAAAGAGTATCATTCATATTGTTATGGGTAGATTCGACCCTAGGACCTTGAGAAAACATTGCATAATGACCCATGATCTGCACCATGAAAACTGTCATACCATGATACCCGCAACCCAAGACAAATCAAGCTCCTCATTAAGTAATGGCACCAATCCATTAAAGAAAAAGCCACCTGCCCAATTTGGAATTCAACTGTCAAGGTAATATTACCTTGACAGGCAAAGTCTGTGGCCATGTCAATGCATCGTCATATATTGAATTGTATGCCATTGTGGGATGATACTAAAGTAATGACAGATGAATTGTAAGAAAAAAGAAAAAGTGTTAGTAAAAAAGAGAAAAATGGTCTATGACTATAAGGAAAAAGGTGTCAAAGTCATGTCCCAAGTTCCCATTTTCCCCTTCAAAAATGTTCTATAAAAAGTGTGCCTTCTGCCCTATAGTAACATATACATGAGATATAGTACCTTTCTGTCTCTAAAAACCTGAATCAGCTTATAAACTTGTAATCTGCTCTATAATTAAAAAAAAAATAAAGTTTTTAATTAATAAACTACTAAACTGTCAAAATAAAGTAATTAAATAAAATAAACTATTATGCTCCTTTAAAGTATCCCCTGGTAACATTCTCAAGGCTGCCATAGACCAGTGCCAAATTGAATCTGCCTCATCTGCCTTGAGCAATGTTACATGACATCAACAAATTCGAAGTGACAATTCGTTGCATTTCTTCTTGTCCCTATAGTGCCATTCCTGACCCTGTACTCCACATCAATATATACTAGAACAGAGCATTGTTTTGTAAGGAATTAGTTGTTTGAAGTTTTAGATTAGTGGTCCAAGTAGGTTATAGAGTATACCAGGAACTTTTAAGTATATATATGAAATAAGTGGATTGTAATAAATTTACAATAATAAAGGTGTAATTGTTTCATCTTGGTCAATACTATTGTGAACTAGGTAAGAGGGAATAAGACCAAGATTGTTAATAACTTGGTTGTGCTAATCAGTAAAGAGATTAGTAAGAATGTTAATAATGAATAAAAGAAGTGAGAGATAAGAGAGTAAATGTTTAAAAAGAGCAAAGTTTACAGAATCATATGCTTTGCTTATATCTTGTAAGAATAACCAAATATCTTTGTGATTACAGATAGCATTTTAATAAGATTATTAAGAATATAGATAGAAATTGAAGTACTATTATTGAAGAATGCAACATAGTTCAAAGATGAAAGAATTGGGTTTGAAAAAAATACAGAGCTAAGTCAGTTTGTAAGAATTTTTGTGTAATGTTTGTGAATATGTTCAATCAGACTAATAGATTATATGAGGTTAAGGTTATCATCAAAGGTGTTATGTTTAGGAATAGAATAAATTCTACTATGTTTCTATTGTTTAGAAATTTTGTTGTCAAGAAGACAATGATTAAAGAAAGCTGTAGTAGCAGAAGTGTATTAGAGGCTAATATGTTTAAGCATTTTATAACTAATACTTGTAAAACCATAGGCTTTGTTATTAGATAGTTGTAAGAGGATTTGAAGAAGTTCTTTATTAGTAATAGGAGTATTAAATAAATAATACCAATTTGAATTGATGTAAGGAAGTGAAAGGTATTGTTGCAAAAATTATTAAAGAGAGTTTTATTAATAAGTTTAAATGCAGTCCAATAATGAAAATAGAATTGGATATGTTATTTAATAAGTGATGGATCTGTAATAAGTTGGTTTAGTAATTTTATATTTGAAAGATAAACAGATTAATAATAGTGATTGAGGACACTATTAATAGCCTGAGTAGGATGTATTGTAAGAGTAACACATCTTTTGTCAGTAGTTTTATTGAGTTGTTGTAGAAGTAAAAAAGAGTTTTCAAGATAATAGGCATAGTAAAGTTGTTTCCAAATAGAGTGGATGTGTTGAAACCATAGTTGAATACAGAAGGGGTTGGTGAAGATAAGTAATTGAAGATTACATTGTGACTGTTTATTAATTTGAGAGATGCTTTGATTAATACCTAAGATATTAGAAGATTGGGTGAGTTTTTTAACAAGTTTAATAATATCTTCAAGTTTTTTTAGAGAGAGATATAGTAAAGTACTATGAAGTGTATATTGGTGATTATAACTTCATTTGCAAGAGATTTTGTTAGAAATTGTATGAGTGGCAGTATAGATTATATAGCAATAAATTTTGTGTCAAGTAGTTTCAATACTTTCATTAGTAGTACAATTAATAAGAGTTTTGTATAGTAAAAGTTGTTAAATTAAAGTATTAGCAAAAGAGTTTCAGTCTTTTGTAGTTATCATTTTATAATTAAATATACAATAACTAATTTCAGTATGTTTCCATAAAGGTTTACTGTAAACATGTAGGAATATTCAGGTGGAGGTAAGCATCAAATGGTCACTTGAGCTAGAGGTTTGACTGTTGTCAAGACTATAGGAAAGAAGAAATTCTATATTAAATTGGTCAGTCCATATGTAGTCAATGTGACTACTGCTAGTATTGTTAGACTAAGTAAAGTATTTGTTGTTAAAATAAGCTTTAATATCATACATATTAGAATGATTAAGAAAGTTGATGAGTTTATATTTGGAAGAATAACTGTAAGTATAATCCTGTATATTAAAATCACTAAGGATAATAGGATGAAGATGAAGTTGAAAAGCTTGTTAAATTCAGTTGATTATTATGTTTTGGGTTTGGTTGTGAATAGTTATATTATTAGATGAGAGGTATACTGAGATAATATAAAGTTTAATATTGTTTCAAAAGAAAATATCAAGTGCAATAGCTCTTTTTGAGTAAGTATGAACACTATGAATGTGAGGTTTAAGATGATTACGAATCATAATGGCTGTCCCTTATACAGAAGTAGAAGAGTTAGACTAGTAATATGTGAAAAAGTTGTTGTTGCAGAAAAAAAGATTAGTTTTGTTAGAAATTTTTGTTTCAGTAATGCTGGCAATAGATATGTCATTATTAAGACAATAATTTTGACAGGCTTCTCTTTTAGTTGGATTATTAAAGCCTCTAACATTGTGTATAGTAATAGTTAGATTAATATAGTGAGAACTTGAGTCAGAAGAATGTAAAGCAGAGTTATGATCAATAGAAATTAAGTAATGATCATTAGAGAAGGAGTTAGATAAAATAAGAGTAGAGCTAAAGATGTTAAATTTGAAAGGGAGGTTATAAAATAATGAAAGAAGGTATGGAGTAATAATTATATAATCTGACAATAGAGTGTTATTAGAAAGGTATATGTGGGGTTTATTATAAGATGAATTAACAGAAAATGTAATACTCCATACAGTTTTGTTGTTATTATATTTGGCAATATGTTGAATTAAGGTTTGAATGGTTTGACTATAAGGGAGAAATAATAAATTGTAATAAAAAAAGAATTTGTTAAAGCATATATAAAGATCATAGGAGATTAAAGATATTGTAAATGATCTTTCAAAATTGTTTTCTACAGAGTCAATCACCATATACTCAGCTCTTACAGCTGTACAAGGTACTATAGTTTGCCCTGTATGTTAAATCTGACTATTATTAACTTGGACTTCCACATAAATAGGTTGTTCACCTGCCTATTTATTTTATTTTTCTTATTAACTACTGTAATTGTATCTTTTAATAAGATAGTGCTGCTTTCATATTAGTTGTAAAAGACAAAAAACTTAAAAAGGAGATTGTAAAAAAAGAAAGTCAAGGATTGAGACTGGCTGAAAGTCAAGATAGAATTTTTTTGCTAGAAACTTTTTAGCTGTTAGATAAGCAGTATTATTAAAGTATTTGACAATTTGTAAATAAGTAGACATTTGATTTTTTATAATATCCAAATAAAAGAGTGTAGCGACTTAGTGAAGTAGATAAGTTGTCATACTCTTAAGTAGTAGATAGTGAGTTCAAAACCCACCAATGGTGAAATTTGAATAATTACTTATGTAATATATAGACAGTATTACAGTAACAGCATGTTGTCAATCAGTTGAGATAGAATACCTATAACTATAGTTGCACTAGCATGACTGGCAGGTCTGGGACATCTGTGTAACCAGTTACACAGAGGAATGCAAACTGGTACCAGGTGGTGCAAATCTAAAATAAGTCTTTGGGCTATTTAAATCTGTAGAACTAAGAAGCTGAAGCTCACTTGGAAATTCTGAGCAAAAAGGTAATATGGATCTTTAATGGTACTACTATAAAGGCTAGACCTAGAAAATGAATACCAATATGAAGAATTTAAGCAGACAAGAACCTCAGATAAGGGGTACTACCAACCAGGCCACCAGATTTTGGACCAGAGGAAAAGGATATTAGGCCAGCCTCAATATACCAAGGACAGGTCACAGTCTTCTGGGCTATCTGGATTGGGAATCTGGATTTAAAGCACAGTATACTAAAAGTACTAAATATATGCTGTGAAGTCAGTACTGAAGTCTAAGTGAACTCTGTAAAGGTAGCCTGTGTTAGTATTTTAAAATGGATAGATAGTTAACAACAGGGGGCCCCCTGTACTTTACTGGCAGATGACATACTCTGAAATGTGTAATAGCCTAAGAACCAGTACAAAAAGAGTAGATAACCATACTGCTCAGATGGTATATCAGTTAGGTATATACAAAGGATTAGTTGGGGATTCCAATATAACAGGATGGATAATTAGAGGATTTAAAATGAATAATCTTCTAGTAGATTATAGGTACAACATCTAGTGTAAAACCTTAGAGTGGACTACTTAAATAGGCAACCAAAAGTTGCATATGTGACTGGCTGTACTCTCATCTCTGTAAAAATTGTTATAATAGCTAACCCAATATAAGTCTATAAAGTATCACTACAAGTATGACCTTTAACAAAAAAAAAAAATAAAAAAAAATAATATTCAAATAAGTAATAATCTGAATAAGAAATTTAGTATCAATAATATTTTTGTTAATAGATTAATAGTCTCCTCCTTAAAGAGAGACTATATATTGTGATTCTCTGCAGCAATTTGATAATAGAGAAAGAGGCAGCAATAAAAATAGTAGTTACAATGTTTTAAATTTGTTTTAACTTTGTTTTGTTCACAAACAAAGTTTTCAATTTGGTCAGCTAACTTGTCCAAGACTTTGGTCAGAATAGGTTGGTCAAGTGAAGCAGCATATTCTTTATTTTTATGAAAAAGTGTAATATTAAGAGTTGGGTAAATCCATGTTTCATCATATTTGGGAGGAAATAATTGACAGGATTTTTTTAGAATATTATTAAAAAGTTCAGTGCTATTATAGAACTTTTTTTTATCAAGATATTGCCATAGTCTATTGTTACAAGTAAGATAGTGAATGTTGCAACTCAGGATGCTTCTTCACATCATTTATAGAGTAAATTGGGTTTTTTAAATATATAGGTTTCAAGAAGATGTTTTGAAAGTTGAAGAATAAAGTGTTGTTGAAATTGAATTTGAAGTGAAGTTTTGACTTTTTCTTTGTCAATATTAGAAAAGAATTATTGACTATATGGAGGATAGTAGGTTTCAAATTAAGAGTTGAAGTGGCCAAGAGAATTTTTAAGTAAGAGAATACAAAATCTTTCAAGAAAAAGTGTTTTGAGAATGTTAAAGAATAGTTTAATATTAAATTTGGCATCAGATTAGATAGTGAAATATTTTTGTGAAAGGTTAGTAGTTTGAGTAAAAGATTTAATTTTGAATCTTTTGGGTCTAAGTTGTAAGTCTTCAGCAAATTTTTGATAATTAATTGATCATTAATTATTAGATAAAAATAGATGAAGATGTGCAATATTGTGACAAAATTGAAGGTGATTATAAGCAATATATGGAGAAATAGTGACTGAAGATATAAAAATTTCTAGATAGTTAAGTTTAGTAAAAAGAATAATGATAATTTAAAAATAAGGTTTTTTAGAGTAGATTCAAGAAGGTTAAAAGGAATTGTAGTACTTCTTTCAATATTAGAATTGCTTTTAAAAATAAAATAGTTAGAAATTTAGGTTATTGTTCTGCCATTATATGAATAATGTAATAGAATAAAAGCTTAAGTGCAGGTTGAGTAGGAGTTGCAGTTTTAATTTCTTTACTAGGATAAAAATTATAAAGAAATTTTTTGAAAAAAGTAAAAAGTTAGAGAGAGAAAGTAGTTTGTAGTTTTTTGTTAGGTTTATTTCTTTAGTAATAGAAAAATTTGCAATTCAATCATATATAGAGTTAGATTTTGGTTTAAGGACACTTGAGTAAGATTAGGTAGAAGGTTTGTTGGAAATAGTATTAGATTGGTTAGAGTTGTTGGAGTTGTTAAGATTTAAGTTAGTATTATTAGGAATAGTAATAATAGGATATTGGTTAGTAGCAAGATTAGTATTAATAGTTGTAGAAAAGAAAGAGTCAATATGGTCAGAGGTAGTAGAAGAGTTTGATAAGAGAAGACAGAATTAGAATTAGTAGTTTGAGATAATTTATGAATAATATTTTGGAAGATTTGTATAAGATTCTTTTTTGTTTGAGATGAGCTAGCTTCATGTTAATTTTACAAGCAGAGTAATAGACTTTATTATTTTTAGTGACATATTTTTCATTAGAATAGTGATGCTCATTTCTCTTGATACAACCAATTAGAAGAAAGCATTTGGGACAGATATGATAATATATGTTATGTGTAGAAGATGGAGAAACACTATCAGTTAAAGAAGAGAGATCAGTTATAAGTTATTAAATTGACTTGTTAAGATTTTTTTTAGAATTAGTATTAACATTGACTGTGATGAATTCAGTAGTTTGGATATAATTGGTGTTAGTATTTGAGATGAATTTGGTATGATATTTGACACAGAGACAAGTAATTACAGAAGTAGAGGTATGAGCTTAAAAGAAATAAATAATTTTGTTGGATCTAAGATTTTTAGTTAAACAAGAAGTTAGTTTAACTTTAGAAAGAATTAGATGAGCATTGTTGCCATTTTCTTCTTTGTAAAGAGCATTTCAAAACTATTAGAAAAGTTTTGGTAAAAGTAGAAAGGTCTACTGTATCAGGCTTAGTTGATTAGTGTAGGCATTTTTGCTTATAATAAGTTGAATAAATGTTGTGTATATAAAAAAAAACTTAGAAAATTCTATATTAAAAATTTGGTCAAGTAATTATTTTATAAGGGTAGTAGATAGAAACAAGAGTTTTATAGTTAGAGTATCACAGAAATAATACTGAAGTGTAACTATAATAGTTAAAGTCACAGATGTGACTTGGATACTAGTACAGATAAGATTTGTAATACAAATTTCTGTATACAATTAATAAGAACCAAAAATAAAAATGACTAGATTATATCAATGAGTTTCTATTAATAAACTGGTTACAAGATTTTGGTGTAAATTAATAAAGTATTAGTTAAGAAATAATAGTATAGTTACATGAATATCATGTAAGAATGAAGTATAGCTAAGAAATAAGAAAAGAAGTTTACAAGAGAATAAAAAGTGAATTAAGCTATAGTTCAGCCAATATTAGATCAAAATTCTTTTTTTAAAACTTGTTTTGACTGGCAAATGTGCACTACAACTTTAATTAAGAGTTTGAGACAAGTTATTGTAGTAAAAACTGGAGAAAGTTAGTTTTCTAAAACTGGAGGCCAAAGACTGTTAGTACAGTTTTCTCTGTAAGTTTAAGAGCTAGATCTGTAATATTTTTAAAGTATATATAAATCACTAAGCTGAATAAGTATACTTAAGACACCAGAACAGGTTTTTAGTAAAATAAAAAGTTATGTGTGTTTTTAATAAACAGTTTTTTAGTTAATTTTTATATAATGGATTTGCAAAAAGAGTTCTTTTTTTTAGCTATTACTGTATAAAATTCTGATTTAAAAAACTTAAGATATTTAAAGCCAGGAGTGTCCTTTTTATGAATTCTAAAACCCAGTGTCTGTCATAAGCTTTAAATTTTTATTCATCTATTTCTACTATAATATTATTTCCATCTATTTTTCCATCTTCTTTTGTTAAACTTTTTGTAATAATATTTCTAAATAATTTAATAAATCTTATTACAGTTTTTCTTTATGACCTGTAAATAATCTAATTGTTGTAAATCTTGCTTTAACTAGCCAAAGATATCTAATAAACATAATCTCATTATATTTTAATTTGTTATTGTAAAAAATAGTGTCCATATAAACTGAACATGTTGCTTTTTTACAATTTGTACAAACAAAAATTTTATATCATGATACAAAATATAAAATTTTGTATTTATAATATGAGCATCTTGTTGGTTTTTTTAAAATTTTCTTTTTAAAAAGAAATTCAATAAATTTTTTTTCTTCAAGAAAAATTTTTTTCAAAACATAAAAGCTTTCAAATTTTATTTTTAATAAAATTATATAATTTTAAAATAAATTTTTTTTTTAAATTAAACAAAAAGTTAAATTATTATATTTGGTAAATTGTTGATAATATGTTTTTTATATTTATTTTATGTAATATAATTATTGGGAAGTGAGAGTATTTATATATTATTATATTTATATTTATTTTTGTAGCCTTACTTTGTGTATTACAGTAAGGCTATAAATATAAGTTTTTTCTATATACTGAGAATTATTAGTTTCTTTTAATTTAAAAATAAATTTATTCAATTGCTTATTATAAAAAAGAATACAAATCAAACCAAATTAGTTGTGCTCTTTTTTTTGAATTATATCATATTCATTCTTAAATTCAGAAATTTTTTTAAAGAAAATTTCATTATTATTATTAGAAAATTTTTTTTGTTTAGACATTATTTTTATTATTTAAACTTTAGAAACATAGCTTTATTTATAATTATAAAGAATTGTACAAAAGAATACAAGAAATATGAAAATTTATTTTATTTTAAATTATATTACTAAAATAAGATCCCACAGCACATGATTTATATATAGCAGCAGTACATTTGGATTTATCAAAAATTATATTTAAAGGGCAAGAGAGTGACATGAATCTAACATAATAAACAGTTTTTAATCCATTTTTCAAAGCTCTGACAAGTGAATTAAAAAGATGTTGAATTATTATTTCAGATTTACTAAAGATAACATAAATGTTTAAACTTTATAATTGGTTGATATATATACCATAATCAGATGCATAATTGATTATTATATTGTATAAATATTCAAATGCTGTTTTGTATACCTTTTTTATTTTTTCAGGAAATTGGTTATATTTTGAATACTATCATTATTTCTTTGAATCTTATTAAGAATATTATTTAACCAAAGATCATATATAATTAACATTTTTGCTAATTTACATTTAATTAAATAAGGACTTCTTTTGTAGTTTTATGAATAACAAAGTTTGCTTTTTCTAAAAATGAGCCTTTACTAAATCCTGTACCAATACATTGAGATATTGAAGCTGTTGGCATTAGACTGATCAGTAATAAGTTTCTGACATCATATTTTTGAATCTTTGTTTTTAATTCTTTTCAATTAAATTCATTACAAGAAGTGATATTTTATAAATTATACTACAAAATTTTTTTTAAAATAAAAGAACCTTTATATTTTTTGTAAGGACTATATTTCTTTGCTAATTTATATAACTCTTCTAATGCTGCATAATAAATATATACAAAGATTTATTTATTGAACTTGTATGCTTCATTATCTTTCTAGAATAATTTAAATTTCTTATAAAAAGTTGCCAAACTAATTACTCTAATAGCAATTAGATAATTATTTTTATTTATAACTTTATATTTATTTAGTAAATAATATATAAGATCTATTGCTTTATTACAGAAGTTTATAAGAAGATGAACTAAATCTTGTAATTCTAAGAAATAAAATTTATTTTCTTTTAAAATATGTGTTAGAAGAATCACTGTACATAGATTACAAACAGTAATTCCATTTGTACATTTAATAATCTTAGTACATAGATTGATATTGTTGCTGTACCAAGGTTCTTTTGATTAGATTTTTTGTTTGTATTATCAATAAAATATATAAATAGTTTTTTTGTTAAGCATTGCAACTAGTTGATTTAAAAAATAATTTTTATGTCTTGAAAATTTTTGTATTTTGAGATTAGTTTTACATGCAATATATGCAGTTTCAAACTCATTATTATATATTTTATTCAATTTTTTGTTTAAAAAGACTTTTGCATCTTTAGATAAAAAGGTAGTTCAATTACCATCTTCTAGTACATTTTTCATAAATAAGTATGAGATTAAAGCACAATGATGAAGATCTGCTGAACATAATTTTTGTATAATTGATTCATATTGAATATACAGAAAGTTCATTATATTTTGATGCAAGATTGTGAGTATTATCATTAATGCATTTTTACTTTATTACTATCTTGGTCTACATAGTTTATAGTGGTATTAAAAACACAAAGCATCTTGTTTAAAAGTAGGTGATAGTATTTTAAAATTATATATAAACCTAATAGTAAATTTTTTTTATACTTAATTTTATAAAACATTATATTAAGTAAACTATTTTAATTTATAAGAAAAAGTTTGTAAAATAGGAATTTTTATTCTAATGATAATAAAATCATTAATATTAAGTAAAAACTTAGTAAGATATAACTTTTTAAAGATTAAGTATAAAAATTCATTAATTAAGTTAACTTATAAGGTTACATATATTAATCAATCAAATCTAATAACCTTGTATAACTCTGGCAAATTTTGAAGAATTCTGAAAAACTTTGTAATATATACAAGTATATTTTTTTAAAATAATATAATACTTCAAAATTTTACTATAATAGATAAATAATTTTATTTATAATATTATAAAATTTTTTTATTGATTAATTAAAAAATAAAAAAGTTTTATTAATAGCATATATCAATTTTAGATAAAATTTTAAAATACTATACATTTCTATATAAAAATGATTTACATTATCTCCTATCCTTAAGCCTGTTGAGTATCTATTAGTTCCTTTGATATAATTACCTTTTGAATAAATATTTGTTATATTAATACCAATTCTATTACCATTCTTAGATATTATAGCAGAATCTTTTAAGCTTTCATAAATTTTTTCAATATAATCATCTTTTATCTAAGTTAAAAAGCACTGACAAGTTGGTTCTTTGTTATGCATAAACTTGTATAAGTAAGTATTGGCATGTTTATCTTGTTTATTGACATCTTTTTGTAACATTTTTTAAGTAAATCAAAATTATTATAATAGAATTGTAATGCATATCTCATATGCATATACTGAATACAATCAACTTCTTTATCTTCTATTTTTCGAAAAAACTTTCTTTATTATATATATATTTCATATATTTGTATTCATATTTTCTTCTAAAATTAATAAGAGAATTAAAGAATTCTGTATTGTTAATTACAATATTATAATATTCTTTTTTTATTAATGAAATATATTCTTTTACATTATCTAATACAATATGATAATTATTGTAGAGATGTTTCACATGTTTAGAAAATTTAACAGAAATTTGTTTATGTTAAAACTTTGCAAAAATTTTTTCTGCAAGAATATAAAAATTATAATAGGTACTTATATAATATTGGGCTTCTTTTGCAAGATATTCAATTATCTTATTCTTATTTAAAAAATTAATAAAACCTTTGGCAAAATCATTAATAAATTCAGAAATAGTTTTATTACTAATTCTTAAACCTTCTAGTAATAGATTTACAATATCTTGTACAATTTCTTTTGCAGACATTATTTGATACAATTAATTTAATAAAACTTGTTTGAATAATCTAGTCTAATATAAATAAAATATTTAGTACATGAATTTTTTTAGGTTTATCATAAATCAATAAAAATTAATATAACAAAGACTTTATACTGATTACTAAATATATTTTATTATAATATGCTTTAAGTTACAAAAAAATTATTCTTTCTTAAAAATTAATGGAGATTTGAATATCAATACTAACATAATGATTATAAAATTTTTTAACTGCATTATCTTCTTTAGTTTGTATTAATAACTTACTAATACTTGTTTTTGTTAGATTTCTAATACCAAGTATATCTTGTGAACTAATACATATTATTGCTATATATGTTAATTTTTGTATGCAATTATATAGATCAACAACAGCACTCTTTAAAGTAACAACTTGTAATTTATAAACTGTTATGACATAGATCAAAATAATTGAAAACTGTCTTTAAATATATATTTTTTATTTTTATCTTTTTCTATCATTTCATATACATTAATATGTACTTTTTTATTTATATTATCAAAATGAATAATTATGTTATAATTAAAATACTTTTTACTTTTTTCTAAATCAAGATCATAATATTTATATTCATTTTTATAACCTATTTGGTTACTAATTTATGTTTTTTGCTTTTTTTGCTCTTATTTTAACCAATAAATGTTTTTGTTAATTTATTAACTACACTTTTTGTATAATTTTGTATTGTCATAATTCTGCAATTTAAATATAATTTTAATTTATATTTTGATTATATATGATTATAAGTACAGCTTCTACAATTTCATGTTTTTTAATAAGATTAAGGATCTTAGAGTTTTTATTCATTTTCATATTCTTGATTAAATATAATGATGAATTGATTTTACAAATTTTTTTAATATAATTAGATATATCTTGACTATAAATAACAACATTTTTTTCTGATAACTGTTTAATACAATAATTGTTATATTGATCACAAACCTTTTTTAAAAAAATAAATAAACTGATTATCTTTCAAGTAGTCATATTTCTTGAAATAATCATAAGTTTTATTATTAAAAAATCTATATTATAGATTTGTATAATAATATTTGAACTCTAAATTATTTTGTTTAAATATTTCAGTTAGATCAACATAGATGAAATCAAATGAACTTCATAATTCATTAAGTAAACATTTGGATTTATCTGTATATTAGTCTTAGTTCAAGAAACAAAAATCATCTTCTATAAGAGAAAGTTAAAAAAAATCTTCTGTAACTATAAAATGAATATCTTTAGATACATCCTTTCGAATAGATTTGAATAAATACACAATTAAATCAAAAAGTGTATTATTCATCATTGAACACTCATTAATAATCAAGACACTAACAGTTTTAAGCTAATTACAATATATCTTATTTCTAACTTTCTATTTTAACATTTTATTAGTTATTCTTTTACTAACTTTGAATGTAGAATAGATAGTTTGATAAGATTTACTAGTTGATTTTAATTCAAGTGCAACTCTGCTTGTAGATGTAGTAGCTTCAATCTTGACTCTATAAATAAGGTAATAATAAGCTATTATAAACTTAAGAACACATGTTTTTTCAGTGCTAGCATCACCAGTTATAAAAAGATTTTTCTTTAGTATCAAGAAAACATAAATTGCCAAATCTGTAAAAATAACATTTTCTTTAATTTAACTGTTGCATTTTCAACTATTATAAAAACAACAACAAGATGTTCAGTAATCTAATCATGATTCATTAATAAGATTAATAACTTTATTTATTCAATGATTTTTCAAATATTTTATTTACTTTCTGAAAGTTCGAAAAATATATAATTGTTTATTGTTTTATTTTTCTTTATTCTTTTATTTATATTTTTAACAATATTATTAAGTTCTTCAAATTTTCATTTATCAAGACTTTTTTCACTTATTATTTATAATAATTTTAGAATAATTTTAAATAATAAAATTCTAATGACTTATATTTATTAATTTTAAATAGTAACAAGAATAAATATTAGTATATAAAGAATCATCAATTTTTTTTGTAAAATCTGAAATAATAAAAAATATCAAAATTTAAAAACTTAATATTATGTTACAATATGTTACATAATTATATTTTTGATTAATAATCAAAAATATTATAATAGTACAAAGAAACACTCTAAATGAAATTAAATAAATAAAAGATTTGCAATATGCAAAGTTAGAACAAAGAAGTTTTTATAAAGAAGACTTTTTTATTTAGTATATATTTGAAAAATTAATATTTATCAAAAAATATTTATTTAAAAAATGAATAAAAAATTATTGAATAAAAATATTATATGAAAATAAAATAGAAAAATATTACTTATTGCATACAAATGCCTTACATATTAATTAATAATAATGAATATTTGTTCTTTAAAGTTTTTCATAAACAAATCAATTTTTTTATTAGAATAATTCTTATCTTTCTATCATAAAAATTTTCAAAACCATATTCAGCACTATTAATTCTTATTTTATTAACTAAATCATAATCAACTTTGAAATCTTCTATAATTAGAAATATACCAATCTCAGAAATAAAGACTTTATTTGTCAAATCACATTTGTCTCAATCATATTCTATAGAGTTAACATAATAATTTAAAATATGTTTAAAAATTATTTCATATTCTTGATATCTATAATATTTAGAAAAGTATTGATAAAACCTATTATACAAAAATATAAGATTTTTTTATTTAGCTTTTTTTATTTTTTAAAACTCTTTAAAGTTTTTTTTTTTTTTTTTTTAATATTAATGGTGAGGCTATGCCTCTATCTTTATTGAATATTTATTTAAAATTTTTACATAAAGCATAAATCTACTTTTAAAAATATTATAAAAAGAGTAGAAGCTCAGACTAGTTTATCTGTGACCTAAACCAACAGAAGTGGCTAAGGCTTATCTAGATTTGAATGTTTGTAATAATATATGAAAGGTTAGTTTGGTATTTTATCCATTGTATATACCAGGAATTAATTTTAAAGCAAATTGAATTAGAAAGAAAAGATTGAGGTGAATGTGAAGTGAGATTAGAAGATGAATTGAAAGTGGAAGCATGAGCTGTTGATCTTGAAATACAATAAGGAATCCAAATTTTATGATATACTTGTTAGTTAAAATAAAGTAAAAACTTTATAATGAATATTATAACTATTTTTTTAGATAATAGGTTTGAGACAATAGAAATAATTTCATTTGGCACTAGGCCTGATAGAGTTGAAAAGACT
>CAJVQA010001567.1:0-25050 GCA_910591915.1 Cetraspora pellucida
TTGATAAACTATGTATTCATTAATAACTAGATATTACTCAATAAAAGACAGACAGGCAAGATTGCCGCTTATAACACGTAAAAAAAAAAAAAAAAAAAAAATAAATATAATCATTCTATTATAATATGATACATATTTCTATCTTTAATAAAATATTAGTTTTATGTTTGATCTTTTATTACAAATATTAATGTCACTGAATACTACAATTATAAAATAATTTATTATCTAGTTATAAAACTTAATACAATACTCTCTGAACCTAAAGTGACCTAGAAATAACATATATCAAATTGATTATTAGACAAACAAGTTATAAATTATATAAAATATAATAATCATTTTATTTAGAAATTGATAATAATTATATTTACTGAATGACTTAAGTTTTTTCAAAAATTATATAAACTGTCAAATAATATAATATTTGATAAATAATATAATTATTCAAAAATAACAAATTATTATTTTTTTTTTTAATATTAAGATGATCTCTTTGGTCTTTAGACTTTAGTAATGACTTTTTTGATAATATAATTCAGTAATCCACTAAAAAAATATACAATTAACTACATATATAACTTTTCTATATTACCTATTTAAATAATCTATCTAAAGGTTTTCTACCAATTATCATACTTAACACCTTTGTTTGAATATTCCATTTTAAACCTTCTGAACCTATAATCTGTGTTAACATTACTGGATCATACCCAGATGTCCAGATCATCATCTTAATCTTAAGACTATTTTATCCTTAAAGTAAACCTCCTGGAACCTTCTGTATCCATTTTTATAACTAACTTGGTATCACTATGACAAACCAACACTTGCAGTCAGAATTATATCATTTAACCACTATGCTCTTGTAGAGTTCACACAGACCCCAACATCTACTTTACAGCATAATCCCAATACTTTAGTATACCTCTGCCTTTTTACCTGCCTTTTTTTATGCTTGTATAATTTATTTTACTGATTACTGAATTATTTTAGCCTGAGACAAAAAGAGTTCCATATCACTTCACCAACATTCATTTAATAGACACGTTAGTTTAATCTACCTACAAGTATATTCTAACTTGCCCTAACCTTAAAACTAACTCTAATCTTAATATTAGAGACTTGTCTTGTCGATGAAATGTTTGTAAATAAGTTGTCTGTGAACTAAGATATATGCAAAGTGATCAGTACTGGACAAGGACAAAAAGCACATCCCGCAGTTAACTTTTGAATTATTTTTCTGTTCTCCGAATTATTTTTACTGTATATAATCTGAAAAGTGTAGTTTCTGAAGATGTATTCAGGTTCGTTCTACAATTCGTTTTCATGATATACAGTTCGTTTAAAGTCAGATAATTTATGAAGTATACATAAAGATACTTTTAATTATTGGCCAATCAACAGAGTAAAAATTTATAACTACATTTAATGGTTCACTATGAATCACTCAAAATGCATACATTCAAGCCTTTCTTAGTGTACGCTTTAGGACATAGATAAACGTGATTTTATGAAATTACTATTTAGCCCGATTTCTCCACTACATATAATTTACTTAGTAATATACCGAATCTCTTTCTCGACCGGGGTCAACTTTTTAAACCAATAATACCAGTGTATTTACAGGGGTGCCCGTATAAGACAGGCTATAAATATGCACATGCATATGCAGAGCGCGAGGGTGTGCATTCAGGAGAGCGTGCACTTAAGAATATACTTTTGGCGGTTTTACTTATTCAAAAACGATTAAAAATTTTTTCTAATCTGTGACAAATTGTGACTGGTAAATCAAATACCAAACATCAAATTTTAATGATATTATACAACATATTATAAATGCAAATAAAAAATAAAATAATAATGATAATTTATGAATTTTACATGTAAATTTTGGTTCTGATTTTGATTCAGATAAAACATAATAAATATTCTAAGACAAGCAAATCAATAATTATTATACCAATATGAACCTATTTTTATTCCGAACTAGTTCTCTCCTTAGACTCCTTAGGCTTCTTTATGACCTTGAATACCTCATATTCATCAACTGAAAAGGAACTACCGGATTCTCTAATTGATTTGTCGTAATACCAGCGATAGCAAGTACACCCATTCTCGTCAAATTTGTTTTCCATTCGTAAATCGCTTCGAAAATATGCACCATAAGATACTGATGATTTAACTGATTCATGATTCTTAGCTCTGCTAAGTATGTATCTATCAGAGTTATCATAAAATTTAAAAAGAAAACTTTGGTCTGTGTAATAATATCTTTCTTCTTCAGGTGATTCCCAACTAAATGGATTATATCCACCTAAAATTTCATTACTGTCCTTAACCTTTAAGACCGTTAAAGTAGGACCTTGATGATCACATTTATCGTGAAAAGCAGCTGGAGTAAATCCATCGCGACTGCCTCGAAGAAGCAACTTAAATTCGTATTTGTAGTGAGGATTTGTAAGAAGCCTTTTAAGAGTAAATTTTCGAGGAGCTTGAGCAATCCATTTAGTAATGATGTCAAATTTCTCAGGCTTTAATAAATTTTCTTTAGGCTCTTCTTGTGAATTGATTTTAGAATCGACTCTAGTTTCATAAGAATTTACTGGAGGATGTTCACTTATCGGAGACTGAATTTCTTGACATTCTGGTTCATCCCCTGGTTCATCTATTGATTCTCCTGAAATTAGATGTTGTAGAATATCGAATGCTTCTTGAATATTAGGTCTTTTTTCAGGTTCTTCATCCCAACATCGTGTGTACAGGTTAATATATTCTTCTGGTGTACCTTCTATTGGCTCCTCTCTTATTCCTCTAAAAATCTTATATATTACCTCATCCCTACCTAAGCAGGATTCAAACGGTGGTCGGCCACTTGAAATTTCCCAAAGAAGGACACCAAAGCTGTAGACGTCAGATTTTTCATCACGAAAATATTTGTGGTCTGCAAGGTATTTCGGATCCATGTATGGGGGTACACCAGGACCTGTATCACCTTTTGTAGTTACCATTTGGTTTTTCCACTCTTTGGAAATACCGAAATCTGCTATCATCATTGTACCATCATGTACTAGAATATTTCTAGAATGCTTTAAAAAGAGATAAAATTAAAACTTGTTAAAAAAAAAAACAAAATTTATAATCAGATTGTGATCCTTTGTTGATTGCATTGAATCTTAACGTAATTACGTTATATTTGAGTACCGCCAAATAAAGACTTATTAGTCAAATTCTTATTCATTTGATAGTGTCATTGGAGATAGAATTCCGTAAGATTAAATTATCAAATGTATAAGAAAATGTTTACACGTTTTTTTTTTTTAGTGGTACTCATTTTATAGAATCCATACTGCAGAAAAATTTTGTTCATATTTTGACGGTTGTTTACTAGTTAAATTCTTTATTCACTGTGTAGTAAAAAGAATTTAAACTAATAACGATTCCATTAAAATATGAATATATAAACAATTGGAATGTACAAACTCCAGCAGAATGAATTTCATATAAAATATGATTTGAAAAATAATGGAATTCAATACAATTAATAAAATATCACAATCAAATAAATTCAAGAAAAAATAAAAGTCTTACCAGGTCTCTATGAATAACCTTTTCTTGATTCTCATGTAAATGTATGAGACCCTTTGCAATTTCTATTGCTATACGATATTTATCTTTCCATGAAAGTTCTGGATACTTTGTTAAATAATCTCTCAAATTACCATTATTTGCGTATTGCAGGATTAAGTAGTATTGCCCGCTTTTAAAATCTTTCGCTACTCCATGGAATTGATTAATATTTGGATGAAAGTGCCTTGTGATATTAAATAATATATGAAGCTAAATATAATAATTACATAAACGTAACATAAATAAGTAATGCATCTATTTAATGTGCATACTTTCAAAATACTTTAAACGTATCTTGTATATAGTAAAAGTATTGTAGTGATATGTATTTGGGGATGAGGGCATATATTTAAAGTTTTTATAGAACAAAAGTTGTATACTACAAACCTCTTTTATAAATGCCTTTACGACAGTTTCCTCATGCCCAACTTTAAGACTTTTCAAGGCAACTATTAATCCACGATGTTTCCAATTTGCTTTTTCTATTGTGCCGTACCCGCCTTCACCAATTACTTCGATATCTGTAAATTCATCATATTTACAAAAATGAATTCCATATTCTTTAATCTTCTCTTTAATCAGAGAATCCATTTTAGACATTTTGACTGAATCATTCGTAAAGGATTATCCCCGTTTATCTTTCAGAGCTACTTATTTATGTGACAGATACTATATTAGAAGATCTGATGACGACTTGTGTAACGATTCACACCTTTAAAGTTAACGAACAAACGGTGGTAACGCAACAGTGTGACAAGATAGTGAAGTACTAGATGTATTTTAGTAACAGTATGTACGCACATACGTACGTATGTACGTTATAAGCGAGATAATGGACCTCCGAGGTGGCTCAGGTCGATTCTGCCAAATCTGCTACGACAGATGTGCATATATGGTCGATAAATATATCAGATATATAGCGTATATAATACGTAGATACTGTAGAATTTATTTCTATTGTATTTCGTTATTGCAATAAAGACATTCGAATTCGGGTTCAATGCAGCACTCGAATCTCGTGAGGCCTATTAACCTATTCTAGTAAAATATTAGGCCTCACTTTTTAAAAAACAAATTTAAAAAACAAAGCTCTTTTTGTAAGATCATGTAATGAAACTGGAATAAATGTAAAGTATTAACAAATTTGTAATTTTCATATTGTATTTAATTTATTAACAGATCCCACAGCTTTTATAGTTAAGTATTATATATTGCAATTTTTACTATTACATAGGAGAATCAATAATATAAAAGCCGCCAAATTTTTTAAAAATTTTAAAGTGCCAAAAAAGCTATAAGCAGATCATCGAAAAAAAAATAGTAAGAATCCAAACTATATATAAATATTGCAAATTTTTAGTTTGAATTTTTTTGCACAATAAAAGTTTCTAATTCTTCAACTTCGAAGGTATCGGTATCTAAAATCATTTTTTCATAGTAACTTTGCATACAGGATCCATTCTGACCATTTACTACCAAATCAGAACCTCCAAAATTCATCCAATTTCCATCATAACTATGAATTGCACATGAAGGAGTAT
The DNA here is from genome assembly GCA_910591915.1 of Cetraspora pellucida. NCBI lineage: Eukaryota > Fungi > Glomeromycota > Glomeromycetes > Diversisporales > Gigasporaceae > Cetraspora > Cetraspora pellucida. The sequence goes on from CAJVQA010001567.1 coordinate 5,172, forward strand.
TCACACGGCTAAGTATATTAGTTTTAGAGCCTTTTACATCTTCAAAACAGAAGATAAAACTGCAAAATTTATATTCATAGAAAATAATTATATACATACAATCCATCAAATCAAGAATCATTATAAATAGTAACATACCTGTCATTTGTTGCACATTCATAACGGGTGCCATAATAATTTCTATTATAGTTATAACCATAATCGTTCCTATTACTCCAACCCAGAGGGTTATATCCACCAATTATCTTTTCTGAGTTAGAGATCTTAATTAATGCAAGAATTGGGACAGCACAATTATTAACGATAAATTTATTGTAATCAAATCCGTCACGTGTAGCTCGATAAGTAAGCGTAAATTCGTAAAAAGGCTTCCTAACAAAAGTTTCTCTTCTTTCGATCCAATTAATAATAACCATAGCCATATCTCTTTCAATTATAATGGAATCAATATTAATGGATCCATAACGTGAAGGCAATTTTGAGATTTTGGGATTTACATCAGCCATAAGATAAGCCACTAAATCTTCATAAAGATTTTCCGGTATCGCCTTTTTATAAGGTCTTACATGATGATAAAAGTCAGTTCTGGATATTTCATGAAATCTAATATACGGTATGAATGGATCTAAAGTCTTTTTGAATGACACAAAATCATTATCTTTCCAATTAGTGACACCCGCTTTAGATCTTCCTCTAGAAGTAACTGATTGAGTTGTTCCCCATTTTACTAAATATTTCCAAATATCAATTTCATCAAAATTTAAATCATTTCTCATTACAAGTTGTAAAAAAATATCTTTATCCAAATTCTGAAATTCTTTTAACTCAAAGAATGGTTTTGGATCTTTGCAAATAGTTTTCATGATGTCATCTTGTATTGTTTTACAACTTTGAAGTTTAAAAACTGTATGTAAAACGACAACAAGATTTTTTTGTAACCAGGTTGATTCTTTATCAATGATCTAAATCAATTTTATTTTTTAGTTTGTAATTTTTAAAATAAAGTACACATATTGAAAATAAATGATCTTACATGTTTTTGGACATAATCAACCAATTTATTAAGAATTAACTCATCGGATGCGACAAGAAGTGCAAGAATATTGAAACCTGATTGATTGGTTAGGTCAAGAACTCCCGTATAGATATATCTTATAAAATTAAAGCAAATAAAAAAAAATATATAAATAAAATGAATGATAAAAGAATTTTCACAAGCAATTTTATATTAATTTAATATACCTAAGGATTAAAAAAAACACAACCGGGCTGATATTTGGCTTTTTAAAGACAATAACACCATCTTTACGGGTTGCCCATCTACTAGACAAGGCAGTTTTGAAATAAGGTGATCTAGCACGCAAAATATTTGAATGTACATTAAATTCTTTAAAATCTGATTTTTCTCCAGCTTGAATAATAACATCGTAATCATCAGATTCGTCAAGAAACCGAGAAAAATCGTTGGAAAGATCTTCGTAAAATTTTGCAATTGCCATGATTTAAAATCAGGTTGTGAATTTCGATTAAAGATTCGATCCGTAACAATTTTATATTATAAAAAACCGGGTTAAACCGGCTTTTTCTATATAAAAAATAGTTCGAACCAAATCTCAAACATGAATCAAAAATTTTTACGGGAGTATATTTCTATTTAAAAAATTACGTACCCAATACCGATACGTATTTAGTAAATAATATGATTTATTGATCAGTGATACTAAAATTGAGTGTCGTCCAATATGACCTAGTTTATGAACTTTCTATTTAAACGCTGATTTAAACAAAAAATCGAATTTTTTTTATAACATTAATAAGCTAAATAAGGAGACAATTAAAAAAGATGCATAAATATATAAAACTATGATAATAAGTCTTTTAAATGATAAAATTTTCGAACCGATTAATCATGATTTATTAAATTTTTCATTGGATTGCTCAGAAAGTACGGCTAACAAAATTTATCAATTTTAGCAATATCGAACCAAATTGAAAGAATTATATTAAAGGTAATTGAAATAATAACCTTAAATACTTTAAACATATCTAATGAAACTAGGTTTTATTACAATGCACGCATTTTCAATAATCAAAAATATCCTAAATCATTTACACAATAGTTAATCTAGTTTTTATACTTCCAAAATCGACGAGAACAAAATAGTAAATAATTATACTTATATTGATAAATATACTTTATATTCATTCTTTAAACTAACACAAATAAAATGAAAATATTCATAAAATTCAATTGCTTGTTTTAAATTTCGGTACTGAAAATTTAGTGGGTTACGATCCGAATTAAGTTGATTTCGAGTAGCGATGGACTCGGTCGGCTTAGCCGACCGCTATCTCGTGATCTTGATTGGTCAATCACATGAAATTGAATGGTGATTTATAACTGGCTAAACATTTGAACATGTGATAATTAACCAAAATTGCATTTATTATTAGTAAAGCTTTCAAACGATTTTTTTCTTTATTCAAATATTCTTTGGGTTTCAAAATTTCTTATATTAATACAACAAATGTCACTATTCTGAAACTATTTTTAATAACCCTCTAGTATAATATTAATAATATGTATATATGGGGTTGAGTCAATAGAAATCAAGCAAATTTTTTCTAAATAAATTTTTTTGAAACTTTAAACAAAGATAGCTTGACCAAAACTTTATCAGATTTAATAAAAACTTTTTAAAATAAATGCTACAAGTTTGTAGAATTCATTTTTTAAAAAATTGACAAGTTTGATTAAGTTTTTGTTGAGTTATTATTGTTTAAAGTTTCAAAAAAATTTCAATAAAAATGATTTGCTTGATTTCCATTGACTCACCCCCATATATAGATCTCCGTTTCTTTAATCCCAGATTTTACTTTTAGACAACGTATTACAACTATTAGCGTCGCTTATTTGTACTTATATATATTGAAAATTTAATTAATAAAACTTTATTTTCAATATCTTCGTTGAATTATAAAAAGTACAGCAGTAAAGAAGTGCGATTTCATAATAAATAAAATGGTTATTACTATAGTTGTTGGTAGAATTACTGAATTACGGCATTTTACCACATGGTAGAATTAATTACGGCATAACATCTAATTGCCATAAAACTTTTGTGCCATAATGTCGCAATGCTGCAATGTCATAATGCCGCAATGTCATAATGCCGTAATGCCGTAATATCCAAATTAGATATTGAATTTGTATAAATTTAAATGTGTTGGATTATAATTCACGTTATTTCTAATTAACAAAGTCATTGCTTGTAATAGATAGTCATGTAGTTTAAGTATTTTAATTAATATATTTAATCTGTTCTTTCTTAACAAAGGTTTTTTGGTAAACATATATCTATATATTAAAATTCTTCGTATTATTAAACTACTTGGAGTGTAACGGTTATAACCAATTTTTTAAATTGTTACTTATTTGCTATGAAAATATTAGGATATCTGTGTAACATCGACCATGAGAATCTGACCGTGTTGTCACATGGCTTCGCAGACCGAAAGGCAGGGTGACGTTTATGTTATTCAATATATGTATAGCATTTACTTAGACATTCATAATTTAGTTTTTTATTTAATTAAATGCTTTAAGTAAATACTGATTCTAAATGCTATACATATATTGAATGACATAATACGTCATCTCTGCCCTTTGATCTGAGATTTAATGTTATCCTATGACTTCACGGACATTTATCTTTACAAAGTCATGTGACAACCTTGAATCAAAGATTGAATGGGGTAAGTGGTATCAAATTATTAATTTTTTTTAATGATATATGTTACCTGCATTAATCTAATGATTTTATAGATTCATTTATTTAATAACTTCAAACCGTCGGCGAAGTGACAGGCTGTACCTAGTATAATGCTTAAATTTTTATCTAATTTTTGAACTGTTTATCTCTCAAAGTATACATCATAATACGACTATTTGGATTAATCAGATTTGATAGAATATGTTAGCAATCCACTTATAACAATATTAAATATAGATCAGTCCAGTTTTAACCTAAATCAGTTCAATCTTGATAGCTTACTATTAAAGATAGCATAGAAAATGTTACTACATAGAATGGCTTTTGATAATATAAAATTTCAATTTATCAAAATCTGCTAAGAATAAAAATACTATATTTGTTTTTGTTCAGGTTTCTAACATGATTGCGTCATGAAACTACCTTATTTTTAAAAACTCTACTCAGCTTAATTTCAACTAAGAAAATAAATGGCTATGTTATTAAACATCATATAAATATTAAAAATTTTAAACTTATTATAATAATTTGTACTTAATCATCTTACTATAATTTGTTTATGACAATTACTTAACTTTTTACATTGCTTATTGTTAAGTTATACAACGTCACTTAGTTTTTTTTTCATTTGGGCAACGCATAAGCATAATTATAAATATTTTATCTTCAACCATCTGTTTTATATACAACATAACCATAACATGCAATTTGTGTATCACTTACAAACATCAAATACATAATGGCAAAAAAATATCTAATTAGTAAAATAATTTCAGGCTTGAAAGGATTTTAAAGTTTGCATTAAAATATTTCGGCACTATAACATTACGGCATTACAGCATTACGGCATTACGGCACAAAAGAATTACAGCAAAAAATACGGCACATGCCGTTATCGTTGCCGTTGCCGTTACCGTAATAATTTACAAAACAAATTCTACCAACAACTATAGTTATTACCTCATTGCTATTTTTCTAAGTTGAAAAACTGTCTCTAAGTGAAGTATACCTAGGCAACGTAAATCCAAGAGTTACTCAAGATACTTAAGTTTCGTTCGTGAAGAGTCTTATGTATTATTATTATAAACGACAGCTACATTTTTTTTTAAAAAAAAATTTACTATATTGAGACGTAAAAGTACTCTAAACTGTATAAAATTAACCAATCACAAGAAAATTATCCTATAAGTACCATTCGATGAGACGAATCACTTGATCACGAGATAGCCGGTCAGCTGAGTCCATCCCTAATTTCGAGATAGAAAATCTTATAGCCGATTCAAAATTTATAAGGATCGTTAACGTGTATATTTAGAAACCCATTTTAGTTTGATAAAAGCAAACTAGTACCAAAATAAATTTTATTAAATGCACCGTTTGCGTTAAAACACCATAGCTACTATATTTAAAAATAAAATGTTCAGCGTTCCAAAAAATTTTTTATTCAAACCTTAATAATTTAAAATTTTTTATAATACAAATAGTAAAATTGGCTAAGGCAGAATATCTTTTTTTTTGTGGTATTTTTTTTTCATGTTTGGGTTAAGACTTAAATAAAGTGTAAACATCATATATTTAAATGAGGATTCTAAAATTCAACATCAGTATAAGCTGTATAAAAAAACACAATATGATAATTTATATATGAATACAGTAAAAAACCGGGTTATCCTAGACTAATAGTTATCATTTTCTTTTCTAGATTTCTAAAACTTTAAATACTTCATATTCTTCTACTGAAAAACAATCACCGGTTTTTCTGATTGGTTTGTCATAATACCAATGGTAACATTGACAATCACAATCATATTTAAAATTTCCTGATAAACGTAAATCACCTCGAAAATATGGTCCATAGGATTTTGATGATTTAATTGATTCGTGACATTTAGCTCTACTAATAATTGATTTATCCGGTCTATTAGAATTCAAACTAAAAATAAAACTTTTATCCGTATAGTGATATTTTTCTTCTTTTGGAGATTCCCAACTAAATGGACTGTATCCACCTAAAATTTCATTACTGCCTTTAATTTTCAAGATCGTTAAAGTAGGTCCTTGATTATCACATTTATCGTGAAAGTTAGCCGGGGCAAATCCATCACGACTGCCTCTAAGAATCAATTTGAATTCATGTTTTTTGGTTATACGATAACTTGTTACACCAAATAACTTTGCCCAACTAGTTCTTTTAGATCCTTGGAAAATCCACTTAGAAATAAGTTTAAAATGTTCTTGATTTATTAAATAAACCTCAGATTCTTCTTGAATATCGGACATAGAATCTTTAGAACTTAATGGAGGAGTCACATATAGTTGTAGGGGTTCGTCTGTAAGTTGAATATTTAGAATAGAATCATTGTTCGATCCATACGATATATTTGATAGATTTAGAACATTTGGTGGTTTAAGATGAATTGTTTGATTAGAACCTTTATTCGATCCATTTGATAAATTTTTTGATTTAGAATTTTGAATAGGTTCTTTGATCAATCCATTTGAATTTTCTATGTCGAATTTTCCTACACATAATTTTAAGTTTTGAAGAATTTCGAATGCTTCTTGAATATCGGGACGTTTATCAGGTTCTTCATGCCAACAACGTGTGTATAACTTGACATATTCTTCTGGTGTACCTTCTACTGGTTCCTCTCTTATTCCTTTAAAAATTTTAAATATTATTTCATCCCTGCTAAAAGATTCGAAAGGAGAACGACAACTTGAAATTTCCCAGAGAAGAACTCCAAAGCTATAGACATCAGATTTTTCATTACGCATGTATCCATGATCGGAAAGGTATTTTGGATCCATATAAGAGGGTACACCACCTACAGCTTTTGTAGTTATAATTTGATTATTTTTTGCATGCTTTGATATGCCAAAGTCAGCTATCATCATTTGATTATTATGCACTAAAATATTTCTAGAGTGCTATAAAAAAATGAGATAAAAAATTAAACTTGTTAGCAATAAACACATATTTAAAAAATTCTAGATTATTATAATTCATATAATTCTTACAAGGTCTCTATGAATAATTTTTTCTTGATTCTCATGTAAATGTATAATACCTTTAGCAATTTCTATTGCTATACGTATTTTATCATTCCATGTGAGTATCTCAGAGTTTCGTTTCAAATAATTTCGTAAGTTACCACCATTAGCATATTGTAAAACTAAGAAATATTGATTGTTGATATAATCCTTAGCTACACCATGGAATTGATTGATATTAGGATGATAATGTTTCGTGATCTTTAATATTAACTGAAGCTATAAATTTGTATAATAAATTTGTAATAATATATAATTAAAATTATGAATTATATTAAAAAAAAAACAAAGTTTTTGTCAAGCAGACAGAAATCTCATGTTACAAACCTCTTTGACAAATGCGTTGACAGTATTTTCATCTAATTTATGTTCAATTTTAAGACTTTTTAATGCAACCGTTAATCTATAACGTTTCCAAATTGCTTTTTCTATTTTACCGAATCCACCTTCATCAATTAATTTAATATCCGTGAAATCATTGTAGTTGTGAATTTTAACATTACATTCTTTAATCGCATTATCGATTAGAGAAGGGTTCATTCTGAACTGCGTATAATTAACTGTGATATCATTTCAAGTAAGATTTGTATTTAAAAAAACGCCCTCTAATAAATGTAGAATCATGCATGAATTCGCATGAAACATAATCATGTGAATAATTTAAAGGTTACCCTCGGGTTTCATAAATTTTACGTAAGGCACAGTACATACTTAAATTCCATATCGATATCTATTACCTGTTACGTAGTTTCGTTCTGAAATCTTTGTACATGAGTTATATTTAAAGATGACAAAAGTAATTGAAAACAGGTGATGATTATGAACCTAAAATATATTCAGAATCCATATTTAACTTTTAATGATCACCTATTTTAAATCGATGAAAAAATGGGTAAGCTTTTTTTTTTTTTACCCTCCCTACGTACAATATATTGTTCACATTTTAGGATTGTGTATTATTAGCTGTTATGCAAGATGAAAAAGTTTCATTTTAGCCAGGCTGCATGTAGCACAATTTTTTAATATTAGCCGAAATTAGTAGTTGCATTCTCTGTAAATCAAATCTATCTGTATATAGTCCTATATTATGCATACTACGTATTCCTGATGGATCGATCTTGATAGTGTTAAAAAATTTTTTTTATTTGAATACTGATAGGTTCTATAATCTTAACTTTTTTTCATAAACGTACGTACATACTTTCGTCATAGTAAAATATTGTTCTTTTTTAGAACCTTATTAAGAACGGTATGTAAATCGGTTTCTTTTTTCCTATATGACATCAAAATAATTTTTTTGGGAAATTCAAATTAACAATGGATATTTTTGTGTTGCATAATGCAAACTATTATAGACACCATAATAGAATACCCCTGTCAGGTGGGTCAAAATAGATTTTTTTTTTTTTTTTTGTGACAATTATGCCGCCGATAATTGAAGGCGGTCAGCCTACGTATAATAAAACTTTGATTAATAAGCTAATACCGATATGTTAAATGATGATAATAAACTAGGTATGCACATTGTGCGATATGTCCGGAACGTTATACATCACATGTGCGGGCATTGATAGCTGCCGCAACAAAATTGTCGGGACGGTTTGGATCGGGTCAGCATAGAGGGCCTTAGTTTTGATTGGATGATCGGATAAAATGTTACACAATATGCTCTAGCACAAAAATGGATTGTTAGCCACGGATAAGAATTCAAATTGTTAAGGGTTAAGAGCAAAAAAAATTTAAATATATAAACTGCCAAAGTAATTCGGCAATCCGCGAAGTAATTCGAAAGTTAGATGAGAGGTATGTTTGAACGTTTAAGTTTAGCCTATAGATATAATACTTCATTAAAGTTGGCAATTTAAGTTGTTCATATTGTCTTTATTTGTGAAACCTTATTCCTCATACCGCAATTAATAAAGAAATCAGACTATTATCTAGGTTAATAATAGATAATATTAAGTTGGGAGTTATATATAAGGTCTATAGAATCATGAAAAAAGTCAAAACGAAGTAGTACATTGTAATTATATAACGATTATTAAAATTAAAGATCGGTTGATATTGGATCAAGTACTGCGAGTTGTTTCAGAATATTTTTTTTATTAGTTATTAGAATTCTATGATAGGCTTAAACATTTACAGTATTTCTTGTATTTTTCGTTTTTGTCTCCTTTTTTGACTCGAATATGTTAGATTTTTCTTTAATAAGATTTTAGTTTGTTGGAATTTGTCTGCGACAAGATTACAGTTTTAGGTTTAAAGTAATTGAGATTTAATGGTAAAAACTTTTGTTGGTATTTAATTTCGTTACGGATATAATTATTTTATACATGGAGGTTTCTTTATTCGTAACGATTTAGTTAAAGTTTAAATTTTTGATTGACCAATAAAATTTTATGGTATCACGGGATTATAAGACCCGAACCCGAAAAACCCCGGACCGAATCCAATTAACTTATTTCGGGTCGGGTCCAAATAAAGACTAGGGTTGTTAATGGGTTGGGTCGGGTTGATCCAATTCTTAGTAATTAGACTGATCCCAAATTTAAAGATAAAAGTTTAAACCCACTCCAACTTGGGTTGGGTTCTACTTCATAGTGCTCCTGAGCAATATACACCATTAACAACTCTAACCCGGACCCGAACTAAGGCCAGGTTCTGGTCGGTTCCGGGTCTGTGGAACACTACGGCAGATCCTCGATTTTGTTTGGCTAACGGCCATGAATCTGCAAAATTTTGGCTAGCATTACATAATCGTTTACTAATTTCTAGTCAGAATTAACTTCTTAACTTTTTCTTTTCAAAAATAGAACTTTCCAAAGAAAATTTGGTCTATATCATAAAATGCTAATTTTATTTGGTGATTAAATTTTTTTTTCAAAATTGATATTATTAAGTTAAACTTATATCGTAGCAAACTTACAATTATTATTGTAATTGTTGTTTATTACAATTTTACTTAATCGTAATTGCATAAAAATTTAATTGCAATTAAATTTTCGGCACACCTGGTCATAATTACTCTCGATTATAGAACTAACAGATCTGGGATGGTGAAATATACTAATTTTAAAAATTAAAATTCTTATTAAGTCATATTTATTATCCAGGTGAATTTTTGAAATATATACAAATTTTTGTATGTTTCTTATTATATATAATTATTGAAAATAAAATTTATTTTATATATTTTATATTACGGGAGCCAAAAATTAATTTCGTATGGTCATAAATGAATTCAATAAAAGTCAATTGTATAAATCACAAGATATTAAGATTTTTTTCTTTTTAACTATTTTTCTAGGTTATGATTTGTGTAAATTACAAAAATATTAATTTACATTCCTTTGTAAAGAATGTATACGTATCAATGTAACCCTCTAAACCTTTTTCAATGAATTCCAAAGTTCCAAACAAATGTTACATAAATACCTTTTTTAAATATTAAAATAATGGTAACATCAAGTGTAATTTATATTGTTATGGATAACAGTCAATAATCGACAGGTAGGACAAATTTAATGAATTATTTAAACATTGTTAGTTAATGGCAATGTATCTCTATATTGTATGTAATTAATTTATTTAATTTCTTAAAATTGACATTAACACTAATTATTGGATTATATAGCTCTAATAGTTTTACTTAATTATTCATCTCAAATCTCTTGATATTTTCTTTGGCCAACCTTCCACACAACTTAGAGAAAATGGTAATAAGAAATCTACAGCTTGTTGATTGCATTGTTTCTCTGGACTTTCATAGTTACATCCGTTCTGTTTGTTAATTGTACAACCAAAATTGTCACACCCTTACATGTTCTCCATTTGGCAAAATATCTTATTTTAATAAATTTCTATATTGTATTCTTTTGAATTGTTTTGATAAATTGTACGTTTTGAAAATAATTTTATATGTACTGAGAAATTATTAATTTAATTTATGGGCTGATCATAATAAGGTATTTGGTAAAGTACTAGGGTTTTCCATGATATATTTAATCAAATATATGAAGGTAACTATGTAATTTATCATATTACAGATTTTTTATGTACAAGAATAAAAATCAATTTCCAATTTTTAAATTTTATTATTATTGTTATGTAGATTTGTATACATAAAACATTTACAAATTATTTTTGATTAAATAAATGATCAGATAATCCATTTGTTTGTTCACTATTATTATCATCGAGAGCATCGAGATTGCGTCCTTTAACAAGTAAATGTCAGACTTTAGTTGCAATTGTTTAAAATATCGATAAGTTTTCGATGACATATAGTTCGGATTACTTTTATGTCACTAGTCGATTAAATAATGTCCTAATAAATCAGTTGAAATCATTATCACTCATTTATAAAAGTGCTTTATTGGTGGTTTGAATTTATTCTTCACGCTTAGCAGTTTTTTGTGCATTTAATGATGTTTGATTAATTTTACGTCCTTGAAATTTTCATTCGGATAGTCTTGACAATTAATATATATTTTAAAACGATTCATTGCAATTTTTTTTTATCATCGAATTTTTAGAACCAAATTATTTTAACCTTTAATTTTTTAAAACTTGCCATTTTTTCCATTTTTGTTTAAAAAAAAATCTTTTAATACAAAATATCTGTTTTTGACAGCATTCTGCTATCGCTATACTTGCTGATTAGGCATCATTCAACTCGACTGAATAGGCATTTGGTTAGCTGAATTGCCTACTCAGTTGAGTCGAATACCCAATCAGCAAGCGGAATAATAGCAGAATGCCATCAGAGACCAGTATGCATTCAACACTTTCAGCGATCAATTATCTAAACTGAATTAATATGATTATATCCTGATTTTCACATTTGGACTAAATAATTTCCACTGACAATTTTAATTTCGCTGATAAAAAATTTGACCATATTAAAATTACTACGTAACTAATATATTTTGCATAGGTTTATTATGCCGTGGAACACCCTAATAAAGTACGTACGTACGTACGTATGTAATTTCTATAATGGTAATCCTGTTGTCAATACGTAGTACCGGATTTTAGCTCCGTGGTCTTTATCTACCGTTATCGTTATCGTAATATACATTTAGTTAGTATTTATTGTTACTGTCCGAAGCGTAGCGAGGACTCTATGCTAGAGCAATTGACATGATTTTGTGGTCGTGTAATCAAATAATTGTCAACCAAAATATATAAATAGCCCAACTAACCGAAATTTGCCGATAATCAATACTTATATTTTTAGCTTCGGATATTAATAGTATCTGTTTTCCTAGTTTAATGACTATTTTTAGTAACGCTTTGATAGAAACTCGTTAATGCAGTTGGCTGAATTTAATGTTAAAAATATCATGAGTGTAACGGTAATTCAAAGTTGATATGAATTTTGTGAACGGGGATGTAATTCATTATTTGCAAAATAAAAACAAACTCTTACCATTTATATTAAGCACAATAACTAGTGTCCCTCACGGGACGGTTCAGGTCGAGTTTTTTAAAACCCCGATCCGAACTGAAAAACCGGGTCGGGTCGGCATAGAGGGGTTTAATTCTGATTGGTCAATTATTAAATGTATCGTTACATATACATTGCATATATCATCTGACTTTAAACGAATTGTAGAACGAAACGGGTGTACTTTTTGTCTCAAAGGCTAAAGTAATTCAGTAATCGGCAATTAAAATCGGTATGTTGGCTAATAAGTGCTGATGCGTCTTTTTAACTTATTAATATAAAAAGTGTGATTCAAAAAATAATGTTTACAGTCAGTTTTGTTAATTTTTTTTCTGAATATTGGTTACTCGATCAAGTTTTTAAGAATTACAATATAGAATATGCAAAGAACATGTACGATTACATACTATTCTGTAGTTAGTGTTAGATTTTTATACTATTCATTCCCTATGTGAGCGTGCATTACACTTATTGATAGTTTAGTTGATCGTTCTTTTAATCATTTTTATTTATTACTCTTTTGTTGATAGTTAGCAATTTGGTTAATGAAAATGTATCTAATAATAGTTAATAAATTAAAAAAAGATTTTTTGATTGAGTTTAATCAGATACGCATTTAATAATAATTATCACAATTAAGATGTTAAAAATCATTAATAAAATTTATAATTTAGATATCTTTCAATATTTAACGTACTTTGAATTCATTTTCTATTAACCAATCAGATTTATAACATCACAAAATGACTTACGAAAATCAGCCAATTAGAATGAAGCCCTCTATGCAGATAAGACCCGAAACCGAAAAAACCCCAACCCGAAAAACCCAGACCGAATCCAAATTCAGCCCATCAACTTATTTCGGGTCGGGTGCGAATAAAGACCCGAAACCGATTAGGAAGAAAAATCATAGACCCGGACTCTAACTGTAGCTGGCTCCGGGTCTGTGGAACACTAACAATATCCATATTTACTCACAATAATCGGATTTTTATTTCTTAAATAAGTTTAAATTCGTAGGCTAGAATAACACCAAAAATCCTATAAATTTTCCCTCATTTCCTCAAAAATGATCTTAAATTCTTTTCTTTTCTTATCATTTTTCTAATTTTTTTAAATTAATCAACAATTATGACTAAAAAATTAAATGAAGAAGAAATCGAGGAGGTAATTAGGGCTACTATGAATAAATGAAAAATATCGTATAAAGACTGCCGTGGCTTTAAAAAATGAACAATGGATGATCTTGAAATTTGGACTTATTTTATTTTTGAAATTAAAACTTTATGTTACTAAAAGTTTTTTTGGTAACGCATTTATTCAATGTAAAAAGATTTTAGCTGAGTTTATTTTTTCAAATGAAACATCGAATTTTAGTGTCAGTCAAGTCCAGCGATAGCTATAACAACCTATTTCATAATTTTTTGGGTTGTAATTAATCTGACGCCGAAGTTTGGAGTCTCTATTTGAAAATATAACAACTTATTAAAATCCAACATACTCTTTATTATAACATTTAACATTAATTCTATTCCGCAATAGCACGTGACAGTTATTTATGTTAGATTTATAACAATAATGAATTAATTTTGCATTTTTCGTATTATTAATTTTATTATAATTATTATAGATTTTTAAACGCTTCGATGGCAACGGCAATGGTATTTTATCTCTTTCAGAAATACAAGCTGCTGTAATCTCAACTTATCCGGAATATAAAGATAAAAAGCCTGCTATAATGCTGGCTTACAAGCATGCTGACACTTCACAGGTTTGTTGCCATGTAGAATTTATATTATGCTTGTTTGAACCATACATATTTATTCGAAACTTACATACATTTTAATATTAATAATTTTTAATTAGGATGGTTTCGTTCAACTCGAAGAATTCGGTCGCCTCCTTGAACTTCTTCATTACTATAGTGAATTATATAAAATTTTTCAAAAACTTGATATAGACCATGATAGACGTATTTCTTTTGATGAGTTCAAGAAAGGACATAAACTCATGGATTTACAAGGACTTCCAGATTCTGAGCTTGAAAAGGAATTCAAAAAGATTGATACAAATCATGGTGGTCTTATTTTATTTGATGAGGTAAATTTAAATTTTATTTTATGATCAAAATTAAAAAATTTTTTTTAAATATACCTAATCATCTATTTTAAATTTTCAGTTCTGTATTTACGCAGCCAAGAGAAAATTGCATCAAGAAAAAAATTCTTAAACCAAAAATTACTGATTTGGTTCTTTTTTTTTATGTAATATGCAGTCAATCCTTTTTAAACTGAACATTTAATAAATTTTGTTTAAATTGTTTATTTTTTTAAACTGTACTTAATAAATCCTGAGGGTTCAGTATAAGGAGAATTGACTGTTTATTATTCACGTATAAACTTAACAACTTAAACTCTTTATCATAAATAAATTTTTCATGTTCCACAATATCCTATTTATGTTAACTTTGGAGACCGAGGAAACTTTAATATGTAATGGAAAATGTTCAAGGTGTGCTTTGTTCTGTTTGAAGAAATGGTTTATGCTGAGTGTTGCCATAAGAAATTTGTAAATTTACAATCGATTCTAAAACTAAAAATGTACTCTTCGAATTTCTATGCCATTATGTATATTTGTTCATGCTCTAAAAGTTGTAATAGTTAGCTAACTTACCGCTTGAAATTGCATATTTACTTGACTCAATGATTTGGCATGTCGATATCGATTTAAGATTTTCCCATAACAGCTTAAGATAACATCTGTCTTTAACCATTTTTCAGCCATTTTTCAGCCTCAGTTACAGTATAAAATTATTATTTAGTAATCTTAGAAAACTTACAAATGCATAATACACGAGTGCCGCCAAGGGAAGTGTAACTTCGGACTTTCAATTATATTTTGTATCTGACGCAATTTATCTAATTTATTAAGGATTATATCCGGTATAAATATAATTGAAATCCCGAAGTATCATTTTCCTTTGTCGGTACTCATATATTTATTGTATACAAAGCATCCAATAACACCAATCTCTGGTCAAATCTGATTTAGTAAAACCTCGAAACAAAAATACAAGTTTAAAGATGAAAAAATAGTGATCTGAGATCATGACTGAAACAGCATAAGATATCTCAAACTGAATAATTATTTTACTTGGTTATCTGATTCAAAAAGTTTTGACAAGATTTTTTTAAAAAAATCCTTAAGCATTTGTGTTGTGTTAAAACTTCCATTAAGTCCAATAATCTAATTTCAGTAATTTTTATTGGAAACGTTTCAACGAGCAACATTAGACCTATTAGATTCATATATATAAGCGGTGTTTATCAGTCGTCCGTGATTAATATCAATAATAAAAGTTGATAATTTAGTTAATTAAAAAATGAATTATTCTCATGCAAACACTTGTGATCACTGAATTTTTACTTATTATGTTCCGAAATAAACACTACAAACTAGATTAAAAATCAATTGGTAAATATGACTGCAAAACACGAAGAGTAACTGAATAATGTTAATCCAATTTCATCTGAAACCAGAATACATAACTAGTAAAATTTACCTCAAGATGGTATTATACCTGTGTCTGCATCGTGTTTTAATAAAACCATGTCTGGCATTTGCGAAACTCTACTACTATTTCTAATTGGTAAAAGTAAATCTGTTTCTTGAATCTTCTCTGGTGTGACTATTCCCAGTAATACCTAGAGGTACAGGCATATTTACGGTTGTATAGAAAATGGTTATTTATTTGACAAATGATTTGTTTATATAATGTAGTGAGTAAATAAGATCACATTATTACTTGTGTTTTAAATCACATTGTACTTTGTTAAATCTTTGAAAATTTTAATTCAACATTACTCAGTTTTGTCGTGCTGTTATATTAAAAAGCAAATTATGTAAATTACTACTTGACATAAGCACTACACGGTAAATATTTAACCTTAACATCTACTTAAATGATGACACTGACTGTTTATATAATTTAATATAGGTGATAATATACTTGTAAAAAAATTCTTTTATTTAGATGTTTCTAAACTAGTGATATGGGTCATCCTGCCTGGAATCAATCCAGGTTGGCTTTGACTCAAGATTTTTTTATCAGCCTGCATCACTATTCTAAACTTTTTACAACAACAGGGATAGAATTGAAATTTATATAAATTACATTTATATACATTTATATTACATTTATATTACATTTATATTACATTTATATTACATTTATATTACATTTATATTACATTTATATTATATTTAAATTATATTTATATTACATTTAAATTAAATTTCCATTTATATTACATTTAAATTACATTGTAAATTTCAAAATTGCAATAAAATTTTACATTTAATAGCATACTAGCATATAATTAGTTTATTGCATTATAGAAGCTTAGTCAGATCTTTATTATTTACAAAATAATTACTTGTATATTATTTTTACAATTACATTAAAATATGGACTATTTTTGGTTATTTTAATTTTATTTATCTTTGTATTGCAATATTAAAATAAAAAAAACATATTTTATATTTGTAGTTATATTTTTA
Organism: Cetraspora pellucida; assembly: GCA_910591915.1. NCBI lineage: Eukaryota > Fungi > Glomeromycota > Glomeromycetes > Diversisporales > Gigasporaceae > Cetraspora > Cetraspora pellucida. The sequence goes on from CAJVQA010001567.1 coordinate 22,008, forward strand.
TTTACTATTAAATTTGTACTTATTATTATTAAATATATTTAGAAGTTTATTAGTAAAATTAACTTTAAATGTTGTATTGTTTTTTAATATTAGTTCTTAATTATCTAAGTAAATATTGCTTACATCAGTATTATTAATTGTAACTATATTATCATATAAGTTTTTTGTCTAATTTAGATTTTTTTAATTAACAAAAAATTTGTATATTTTTAATATATATAAACAAGTTTTTTTTTTGGTGTTAAGGTGACCTCTTTGGTCTTTTGACTTTTATTAATCACTTATTAGTATTGTGGTTCAATGAACCACTACAGGAGAGCATACAATTGGTTACACATGTAACTATTCTATATTACCTATTTAAGAAGTCTGCCTGAAGGATCTCTATCAATTGTTATACCTAACACCTCTGCTTGGATGTTCCATTTTAAACTTTTTAAATCTGTTACCTGTGTTAACTTACTGGGTCATATCCAGATGCCCAGATCATCATCTCAATCTTAGGATTAATTTATTCTTGAAGTAAACTCCAGAGCTTTCTGACCTATTTTTATAGCTGATCTAGGTATCACTATAACAGAACTAATACTTGTGGTCAGGGCTTAACTATTAAACTGCTATGCCCTTGTAGAGTTTACTTAGATCCCAGCATCTACTTCACAGCATAACTCCAGTACTTTAGTATACCCTTGTCTTTTCATCTACCTTTTTACCAAACTTCCAATTCAGATAACTCATGCAGAACTATGACCAATCTATCAGTATATTGAGTTAGCCCAATATTTTTTTTCTTCAGTTCATTCTAGCAGCCTAATTGGTGGTACCTTTGAGACTCCCAATCTGAAGGTTCTTGTTTGTTCAGTTACTATGACTGGGTACTAAATCTTAGTATCCATTTTGTCAAACTAGCCTTTACAGTAGAGTTGTCAAAGATTTAGCTACCTCTTTACTCAGATCTTTTTAAATGGATTTCTTGTTACTTAATTTCAACAGATTTACATAGCCACAAGGATTTATCTAGTATTTGCACTGCCTAATTTGTTGGTTTGCACCTTTCTATGTAACTTCAACATTGCACAAATGTCCTATAACCTGCCAGTTATGCTGATATGACTACCATTACAGATATCCTAACCTAATTATTAGTAATAGTTATTATAATATAAATATTACATAGGTGATTATCTAAATTTTTGCTATTAATGAGATTTGAACACCCAATCTACTACTTAGAGAGTTGACAATCTGACCACTTTACTAGATCATTACACTCTATATAAACAAGTTTTTCTATTTTTTTAATAAATATTAATTATATAATTTTAAATAAATATATTTATAAACTGATTAATTATACTTACTAGTTGCTAAAATTGCTAAAAGTAACAAAATTTTTATACAATTTAGTTTAAAATTGAATATTACATATTTATTAGATTTTATTAATTAATACTAAGAGGTATATAGATTATTTTTATATAATTTTGTATAATATATTAAAATTTTTATCTAAAATTAATCTATGCTACTAATAAAATTTTTTAATTTTTATAAGATTATAAATAAAATTATTTATTTATTATAGTAAAATTTTAAACTATTATATTATTTAAAAAAAATATACTTGTATATATAATAAAGTTTACTTAGATAAGTTAAAATTTATTTAGATAATACAAAAATAAAGAATTTAATTAGTTAATTTATATAAACTTATAAGTTAATTTTATTATATATAATTTTATATCTTAATTTTTAAAAATTTATATTTTAATATATTTTTAACTAATTTTAATAATTTTGCTATTAGAGAATAAAAATCGTAATGCAATAATTAAGTTGTCATCCTTCAGGTAGCAGGTCTAAGTTCAAATTCCATTTACAACAAAATTTAAAAATTATATCTATATTATAGTAACTGTCATCTGTTATTCATTGGCCTTATGCAGCTGTATTCAGATATACCAAGTTAGGTTCTAATAATATTGAAAGCTTGTGGCATCTATATGAAGTATAACATTACATATACATAGAGAAATATATACTTAGTATTGCATAAAACTTCAGTACAAACCTATAATAAGACCACCATATATGAAGACTAAGAAACTAAAATAACAGAAACCTGTTTAAAAATTTCTAAGTAAAGAGATAGCATGAAATTTTAATAATATTATTAGACTAGTTGAAGCTCATAAAACACTTCTATAGAAACTGAAGGTTAAAACTAAATGCCAAATATGTGTAGAAGAGCACATAACCAAACAAACTGCTGAACTTGCTAAGAAAAAAGATGCAAAAGTATATCATATTAGACTATCTGAATTGGTAATTTGACATAGGACTGCTGGTTCCAAGTTGTGGCTAGTAGAAGATAATAAAGAAGATGTCAGAAAGATAAGTACTAAGGTTCTAGTAAACTTTACAAGGGTAGAAATAGTGTAATATAGTGGTTAAACAGGTAATCATTATAACTACAAATATTAGATAACTATAGCATATTGCATAAAACTAGGTCAATATTTGTAGAACATAAAGGCTCTAGTAAGTTTTCTGTTAAAAAAATAAAGTAGTTCTAAGGATACCAATTAGTATCAAGAACTTGGATAGGTGTAGTCTTAAAGATGTTCTCATAATATAAGATAGATTGCATATACAGAAGGTTTAAATAGACAAGACCTTTAGTTGGCTTGCAAATATGGCATCTAGTATAGAACTTATATAGCAATGTATAAGTAGACTACTTAAATTAAGCATCAAAAGTACATGTATAACTAGTTGTAACCTCTAATATAAGGTAGTCTTTAGAGGCATGCTATGTTCTATATACTTAAATAAAAATAACACATTTTAAAGACATGAATTTTAATATAAAAAAAAATAAAAAATAAAATAATTTTGCTATTATTAAAAATTAGAAAATCTTATTCTACAATTTTTACTTAATTATTAAACTTAGTTTACTATTTTTTTTTTAAATATTAATGATAAGGCCATGCCTTTAACTTTATTGAAATTCAATTGAAGTTTTTATAAAGAAAAG